>WBMZ01000658.1:0-14981 GCA_013400975.1 Atrichornis clamosus | reverse complement strand
AAACCTCCCCTGACACAACTTCAGGCCATTCCCTTGGGTTCCATCACTGGTCACCAGAGAGAAGAGAGCAGTGTCTGCCCCTCCTCTTTCCCTCCCAAGGAACTTATAACTGCAATGAGGCCTCTCCTCAGTCTCCTCTTCTCCAGGCTGAACAGACCAAGTGACCTCAGGTGCTGCTCACACGGCTTCACCTCAAGGCCCTTCACCATCTTTGTTGCCCTCCTTTGGACACTGTCTAATAGTTAAATATCTTTCTTGTATTGTGGTGCCCCAAACTGCACATAATATCCAAGGAGAGGCCACCCCAGTGCAGAGCAGAGCAGAGCAGGACAATCCCCTCCCTTGCCTGGCTGGCAATGCTGTGCCTGATTCCCCCCAGGACACTGTTGGCCCTCCTGGCTGCCAGGGCACTGCTGATTCATGTTCAACTTCCATTAACTAAACCATGGTTCATATTGAAAGTCTGACTATTATTATCCCAGGAGTCAAGAAGATTTTATGCAACTAGAATATCTCCCCTGGATCATTCCTAAAAACATTCCTGGAAATGTCCATAAGAAGACCCAAATCCTAAATCAGTCTTTGCCTGAAAGCAGGAATCACTGAATTCCATTGTGTGAGAAACCTGCAGAGTCTTTGCAGCTTCTGGTTATGACCTTTTTAGTTATGGCTTATGGTTTCTCTCTTAATAAAATTATATTGCAGGACAGTTCAGAGATATCAAGTTCACTGGAGTGCCAGATTTTCAGGGCTGCATCCCCAAAGTGTCCTTTTACCTCAGAGACCATTTTATGAATAAAGCCCCAATTGAAAAACAGCAAGCCATTATCATGAACACAACTAAGCCTCTCTCATCTCTGTGAAGGGATTAGTGGAATTGCTTTGATTACTCAGACTGAGGAAAAGGTGTGACCATGATCAGGATTGCACTGCTAGCCCACCTTCCACAACATCTTCAAAGAAACCAGAATAGCATGTCCTTTACTTAATGCAAAGTACACAATACTGCTGTGATGGACTAAAACAGGCTGTTTATAATGAGCTTTGCAGCTAGTATAAGCAAAAGTGCCTTCCTGATGGGATGCATGTTCTGTGAAATGAGCCTTGTTGTAACACATAAAGAGCTCACAAAAGCAGCAGTGTTGCCAAAATGATTTTTGCTTTTATTCTTCATATGTATATATTTGTATGATATTCTATAGTTATAGTTTCCTAACTTCAGTGCCTCAGTACTTTTCCTATTAGATAAACAAGTTCCCGAAGGCAGTGCCTGGTCTAAACTTCTTCTGGGAACCAAGGAAAAGACCCAATATACTTTACTATAAACCACGAGCATCTTCCAGAGACATTTCTCATAACAACTGGTGAAGTGAGACACAACTAATACCTTCCTGAGACACTTTTATCATAACAATTAATACCTTCACAAGACACTTTCTCATAACACATACCAGTGGAGGGGGGTCTTGGAAAGGGATGAGCCAAGGGGGAAATAACTTCATCACCTGTGTTCCTAATGGGGGTGCTTGTCAGTTATGCTAATTTGTTAAACTTAAAACTGTACTTGTTCTATGTCATGTGTGCATCTTTGGTGGGCATTTTCGGTGTGTATTTCAGCATGTGGAGGATCCTTCTTTAAATGGTAACTGTATTCATCACTTAACCTTGTTTGGCTCTTGATTTTTAGGGCCTAAAAAGGCAACACAGTAATCATCTGACAGCTGTGCCTCTGGTATAGACTTGGTTAAACATGTCTCCAAGAGTGGTCTGAAGGGTGATGGTAGCACAGCTTTGTGCCAGTCCCAATAAGAATGTGTTGTCCAGTAACCCAAGATGGTAAGTCATGGCTTCATTGCTGGCAATAGAATGGCCTGTGTATCAGGAACTGGGGAGGAGTCACTTTAGAACATACACTCAAGGGGAAGATGCATCAGCAATATTATCAGTCTGAATAAAAGGAAAGAGTAAAGCTCAACTCTACGTGTGGATTAGTTCAGCAGACAGATATTATTGCTCAATACAAAGTACAGAAAGAGACTGTTTCTAACTTCATCCCTTTCCAAAAGATAATATGTAATTTTATCCACCTTAATTCATTAACAAGGACTTGTTAGCTTTTCTGTTTCAAGCTGTTAGTTTCTACATGTTTCTATTGGAATATGATGACATTTTTCTTTTAGCTCTCTTCTTGGTTATAACTCTGCCTGCAAGTCATACTTATAGCTTTAATATACAGAATATAACTTTATGAGTGTGCATCTACCATTGTGACTGCCCCTAAGATTGGTTTCAATAAAATGCAACAAGAAACCATTCTCTTCCTTTGTTCTAATACCTCGAAGATCATAATCTATTTTTTCCACAATTGTCTTGCTTTTATATCTCACTGAGATCAAACTCCTTGTGCTATCTCTCAGAAACCCATATTTTTTTTTAAACAGATTCCTTTCTCCCACCCACATTCTGGCAGTCTTCGGGCTGAGCACAGTTTTCCCATTCACAGAAGTCTTGATACTTAAAAACATTCCTGTTTTACATCCGAGCTTCCTCTAACAGGCAAGCCAGACAGCACTGTATCCTTCCCAGAATGGGCAATGGACCAGTGTTTCATCCTTTCTTGTGATCCAGGAGGAATTTGATTTTCAACTCTAGTCAGAGTTGTGCATCTGGCCTTCTGCAGCTGAGGAGGTAACCATGGTCCAGAAAACCAGGCAGAAATTCCCTTCTTGTCTGATATGTATGGCTCTTTGAACACATTTTTGAGAAACTAACTCTTCATGGAGAGAGCAAAAATTAGGAAGAAAAAAAATCCTCTGTTGCTGGAATGCTGACTTTATTTTCTACTGTGAGGGCACTCTAGGTTTGCCAGCTGGCAGGCTGAACTTGGTCTGTTTAATAGCCTGTCTCAAACTCTGTTCGTAGCAGTCAACCTTATTTCACAGAACTACAGAACATGCTGAGATGGAAGGGACCCACAAGGATCGTTGTGTCTGACTCCTGACCCTGCACAGCAACATCCCTAAGAGTCACACCAGGTGCCTGAGAGATTTGTCCAAATGTTTCTTGAACTCTGTCAGGCTTGGTGCTGTGACCACTTCCCTGGGAAGCCTGTTGCAGTGCCCAAACAGCCTCTAGGTGAAGAATCTTTTTCTAATACCCAACCTAAACCTCCCCTGACACAACTTCAGGCCAGTCCCTTGGGTCCCATCACTGGTCACCAGAGAGACGAGAGCAGTGTCTGCCCCTCCTCTTCCCCTCCCAAGGAAGTTGTAACTGCAATGAGGCCTCTCCTCAGTCTCCTCTTCTCCAGGCTGAACAGACCAAGTGACCTCAGGTGCTGCTCACACGGCTTCACCTCAAGGCCCTTCACCATCTTTGTTGCCCTCCTTTGGACACTGTCTAATAGTTAAATATCTTTCTTGTATTGTGGTGCCCCAAACTGCACATAATATCCAAGGAGAGGCCACCCCAGTGCAGAGCAGAGCAGAGCAGGACAATCCCCTCCCTTGCCTGGCTGGCAATGCTGTGCCTCATGCACCCCAGGTCTCTTTCCATGGGACTGCTCTCCAGCCTCTCGTTCCCCTGTCTGTATGTACATCCAGTGTTGCCCCATTTCAGGCGCAGAATCCAGCACTTTCCCTTGTTGAATTTCACATGGTTGGTGATTGCGCAGTTCTCTAATTTGTGGAGGTCTCTCTGCAGGGCCTCCCTGCCTTTGAGGGAGTCAACAGCTCCTCCCAGTTTTGTATTGTTTGAGAATTTGCACAGTATCCATTCCAGTGCTGTGTCCAAGTCATTTATGAAGATGTTGAAGAGCAGAGGGCCAAGAATGGAGCCCTGCAGAACCCCACTCTTGACAGGTGCCAGTCTCATGTCACCCCATTCACTGTAACCCTTTGTGCCTGACCCATGAGCCGGTTGCTCACCCATCACATGATGTGTTTATCCAGCTGTGTACTGGACATATTGTCCAGAAGGATCCTGTGAAGACAGTATTGAAAGCTTTACTGAAATCCAGAAAGATTGTATCAACTCTCTTCCCTTGATCAACCAAGTGGATTACCTTGTCATAAAAGAAAGTCAGGTTTCATAAGTAGGACTTTCCTCTCATGAAGCTGTGCTGGCTGTGACTGATGACTGTGTTGTCTTTCAGGTGTTTTTCAATACCTCCCACAATAAGATTCTCCATAACTTTACCATGCACTGAAGTGATACTGACAGGCCTGTAGTTTCTGGGGTCCTCCTTCTTGCCCTTCTTAAAAATTGGCACAACGTTCAGCATCTTCCAGTCAGTTGGGACCTCTCCAGGTTCCCAAGACTGCTCAAAAATCATCAAGAGAGATTTTGTGATGACATCAGCAGCTCTTTGAGAATTCTTGGGTGAATCCCATAAGGCCCCATAGCTTTGCAGGGATCCAGATGGAGCAGAAGAACCCAAGCAATTTCGGGGTTGACTGCGAGTTGATCATCCTTGCAGTCATGATCCCTCAGCTTAGGGCACTGTGATCCCCTTGGACTGTTCTCCGTGTTGAAAACAGAGGCATAACATGCATTAAACACCTCTGCCTTGTTCATGTCCCTGTTTGTGAGGTGACCATCCTCGTACTGTAATGAAGTGATGTTATTTTTCCCCATTCTTTCCCAATGGAAATTTCTCTTCATTCTTATCTTCCGTCAGTAAGCTTTTTACTTTTCCATCTTCCAGCAGTAGTCACTAAACCCATGCTGTTGCTCTGTTCACAGAACACTAGGAAGGAAGATCTGCAGTCTCATTTGGGCAAGTTTCCATACTTTACACTCAGAAGAGCCAAGGTCCTGCTGTTTATGTTACAGCTAGAGAAGGTAGAGGGGAGAAAATAGAGGAGTCAACGGAAGAAATATCTCAATGGTCAGAGCCAGTACACAGAGCATGAGCTACCTGTTCTTTCATCCTCCTCCTTCTGGTGACCTTCCAATAGTAGCTTTGTTTTTCTGGCTATGGGAAGCCTTATTAAGGATATGTTTGAAGCAGAATTTACAGTCTTTTTTTACTAAGAGTCAGGCAAAATATTCTGCTTCTAAAGTGTGTGTAGGACTTTGAAAGTCATATTTTGGGATGTTAAATACAGGAATATGCCTACATTTTTATTGGTGCTATTTTAAATGTTCAGCCTGCATTCACGTGTGAGCTTTGACATGTTTGATTGTGTCATGATAATCAGGTTTTGACCAATTCCGGTCTTCAAAATAGTGAAACAGTAATATTTTAACAAAAATACATCTTTTGAATGATTTACTTGTGTGTTATTTCTCTGGTTCCCTGAAGAGTAGGAAAAATATCGTTTGTGTAAGATCTAGCCCTCTACAGCAAAGACTATTTCCATAAATACTTACAGAAAATAAAAAATGATTTGAGGATGTTTTCATACCAGGGCTTTTCTTCCCGTATACTTTCTAGAAATGTCTTTTTATTGCCATGAACATCTCATAAAACATATTTTAATGTTGCGTGCTCAACAATTGCAGGTATTTATTTTCCAGGAGCTTTCACATCAGAGGCTCTGTATCTAGAATTTTACATATCCCACTAGAGAGTAAGAAATGATTATATGAGTCTCCAGTGACCCATTGTAGCTAAGAAACAACTGAAATAAGAAATCACAGAGAAACAAAAATTCACAAAAAATTGAGTGAACAATTTCAAACACAGATTAAAAGAAAATAAGCTTTTCTCAACAAGCACGTAAAGAGGCAAAAGTATTGAAAATTTGATAAATAATGAAAATTATTCATTATTCATTAGAGGGTTTTTTTCACATAGTCTACTAGATATGATTTTAAACAGGTTTTGGCTTAGAGTGCTTGTCTTTGATGATGCTAGACAATTAAATGTGCCAGTTTTTGTTAACCTTAAAGGACCAGGTTCGTTGTCATGAGGTACTCATAAGTGGAATTAGAACCATATCCTAGAACGTATCCTTAGTATCCTCAACCCTTTTAGCTGTGATACTCATTTTTCCATTTTTTTCCAATATGAAAGAGTAGTCTTGATTATTATAGTTTCCATTTAGGGCCCAAAGGGTAAGCAAGCAGTTATGATGTCTGTATACCTACCTGAGTGTGCAGAGACTGCTCTGCACATGCAAATTGTGTTCACGAAGCAGTCCCAGGGAACTGTTGTTTTATGCAATAGTATCTAGTCATATGTGTCTCCAAGTTTTTCATTTAATTCAGCATTACACTCTCAGAGTGGCAGTGGACTATCTCAATCACTGCAGATTTTTTGGTCCATGATGTATAGGTAGCATATGAAAACAGTTTTGCCCGATAAAGCAGAAAGGTATCACTGAATGCTGGAGCTCCTCAGCCTCTGTCTTAATCACAAAGCTTCTCAATCTATGGGAAAATTTTTATATTATGACATACGTCTATAGTAGAAGATCGTGTCTGGGCTTATAAATTAAATGTTAACTTTTCTAACTAATCTACTTTTATACTGTATATTCAATCTTGCATTCACTGTACTCTGAAGTTCTTGGTAGACTAAGACTACCACTCCCCAGAGAATTGTCCCTGGGGATCACTATGGCTAAGGTGAAAGCTCTAATATTTTTAGAGAGTTTGTGCTCTCCAACTTCTTTATATTCTGCCTGTTTCTGGAGGTAGGACTGGTAGTACTGCTTGTTTTGAATCTTGTATGATGCTTCCTGTTTTAAGATTCTGTTTTCACTTTCTGACACATATTTCAGACTTTAAACTTGGGGTTTGAAATGGAAATTTTCCTGTAGTGTAGCTCCCTCAGACTGAATAAACTTGGGAAATTTCAGCCAAAAGGGATTCCACTGTATCTCAGAAAAAGCACATGGTATTCCTTCAAGGGCTCCCAAGCCCCATTAAATTGTTCTAGTGATCTTTTAAGAAAAGATCTAGTGCCCTCTCCTCGAAATGAGACTTTCTGTCTTGCCTAAATTAATTGCCAAATTAATTTGGATCAGATCACAGGCCCTTGAGAGGTGCAGTTTTACAGCTGGAGCCAGCAGCGATGCCTGGGCTGCAGGCTTAGGAGTCCAGTCTGTCCTGTGTGCCCTGCGAGAGGAGCTGCACTCTGTCTGTCCCACGAGACCTTGGTTTCTGCACATACTATGTGTGTACACATACCTTATATACAGGAGGTGTGAGCTGAAATTACAGATGTTGCAAATAACATCCCAACTGCATGTACCATCAGAGCAAGCTGAGCTTTGATTCAAACATGCTCTGAGGTGAAGGATGCTGAAAAACAATCCTGAATGGGTACTAGAAAGCAGTAACACATATTTGTATCAATCTTTCAATGCTTCCATTACCTATCTAAAAATGAGCAAAAATGATGCTTCTTCTCAGAAAAGCAGTCTGAACACTTCGTTATGTCATCACTGGTTATGAAACTGTAGTACCAAGCACAAGAGCAAAGTTCATGAAGGAATAAGAAGTTCTGTCTAAGAAATGAGCCGGCACTTCAACAATGAAGGGACAGCAAACTGGATAGCTGGTCACAGTGGATAAAGCAGAAGATAGGTAATCAAAATGTATTTTCAATGAAGATATGAATTGTGGTGAAAGAGGCAATGTTAACATCTTATCGGTTTCTATTAAAAGTCAGTGTGAGTACATTTGTATTAACAGTAATGTGTAATCTACCCACAGAGTAAGTTTACTCTGAGCATTATATATAGCTTCATATCAGTTAGATTTGCTATTTTCTGTCTTTATCTGTGAAAACAAATATCTGTTGATTTTGCTGTATCACCACTTTTCTCTTGAAACAGCTATACACATTTCTTTAAGTTCTGAGTTAGTTCTACTAGCCTAATTCTCTACATGACTATGGGTAACTGTGATTATATTTCACATAAAAACTGTAAAATATTTAATCTGATGCCACAGTTCCACAATAACCAGCTGAGATTCACTCACTGAGGTATACCATCCTTTAAGCCAGCTAGTTCTTTCTCTCCCCATTTTTAAATTGCAAAGTCTTTTTTCTAGAAAATTCTTGCCTTTCAAATTACTGGTTAATACTGTAGTAGCAAAGATAAACTTAATAAAATAGATTAAATATGAAAAATGTAATTATGTTTTAAATTAAATGTAAATGTTTAAAAATATAAAACTTTGTAAATGTGTTTTTGCATTTTGTACTGAAACCTCCCATATATATGTATAGAGCAATTGGCCACACATAAAACTGTCTCACAAATTTCAAAGTAATAGTTTGTGTAATTATATTGAATCAGAGGGGTCTTGTTACTTTGTTCAGAACTGGGAAAAAAAGCTTATGTAATACTGAAATGAAATGTTATTACAGTCTCACTTACTCATTCTTGGAATTGGCTTAGTGATTACTTCAACATCGACATCAGTGAAAAACATTTGACATCTGGCCTAGAAAATCAGACAGCAGGACCACAGAGACTTTGATTAAAAAACTTCATGTAATTTTCTCCAATCAGTAAGCTGGCCTATTCTTTTATTAGAATGAAGGTTTCTCTCATCACCTGCAAATTTCTAGGAAGACCTCAGAAAAAAAAAGGAAAAAAAGAGCAGTTCTACCACTTTTATAATGAATTTCCATTCCAACAAACAATTGCACAGAATGAAGGTGAGTGGTGGTTCCACTGACAAATTGTTCTCTTCTGTTTGCAAAGGGTCAAACATCTGATTTCCACAAGTATTTTTGCTATTTATTCCTTTATCAGGTTTACTATTTTATCCTTCTCTATTTAATGATTCCTCAGAGGTTTTGTACAAGATGCAAACCCATTTTCTGGAAAACACAGCAAAATGTACCAGCTTTTTCATGTTCGCTGTATGTCGCTGAATAATCCAAGATAGAAATAATATAGGCCACTTATGATCATGTTTTTATACCCTTCTCCAGAGCACAACCACTTTGTCATAAGAAAGAATGAACTGTTAGCACAGTATTATAACATACATTCAGAAATGAGCTGCACTGCAGTATCATCATGAATTAGAGGCTCAGACTGAGTCTTCAACTCATGACGTGAGAGCAAGGCATCAAAGAACTCATGCAAGAAATACTGCAGTAAAGAACCCTCCACACTGCCTTCACTCTGTGAATCAAATTTATACAAAGAAACTGGATAATGAACTTATTATCAACAAACTAATTTCAACGTATATGTTTTAAGCTCCAAAATTGTTGCTGAAGCCATTTCAAATGCACTACCCCTGCAGCCTCTGTTTTGGCAAGAACAAAGTCCTTGCTAATATAAAGCTACAGTAGATTTGCTTACCTCTTAAGAACATAAGGTATGCTGTAAAATATGCTGCTACTATCAAAACATTCATAATCAAATCCCAATAAAATTACAAAGTTGGAATAGAAATTATTGTATTTCCTCAAACTGAATGTCACAGTGTAATCCTTATGAAAGGTAATGATCAAAATATCTTGAGAGAAAAACTGCAACAAGGAGACAGAACAGGCTGGCTCCTGGAAACAGAAAAAGAAATCTCTCTACCATTGTAAACTGAGGGTTGTATTTAATGATGTGCCTCACAAACCCTGATCATAATCGATCCTATTCCAATGTAGATGAGTTTCTCTTGCTCCTGTTGGGTTTTGTTAGAAGCAATAGTGTTGGTTCCTCCTGTTTAACATAGCCCTTTAATTATACAACATGTTGATACCTCCAGCTATTTGCAGTCATCTTAGAGGAATAAAAATTTCCTTTATGAAGATGTGCCTAATGGCCCAAACACAACACCTCAAAACATATACTAACAATATAATATTTATGGCATAGAGCTTTTTTCCCCTCTATATAGGGAAAGAACACCCTGCTTGCTATCAGGGCACTAATGCTGATCACTGCATCCTGGCTGTATTCTGTAATTCCTTCTTTAACTTCAACTACTAATTGTAAAACGCCATTCTTAATTTCCCACTAAAGCATTAGCATATAACTATAAATTTCACAGTATAGAACACCTATCTTTATGATGGATATAACTAAATCTCATTGAGAAAGGTGTTGAATAGGATCTATTGCCCTATGATCCAAAGTCTTGTTATTCTGTTCTCTGTTCTCAAAATGTTTTGCATTCAAGCTACACCCCATTCCCCAGCAGTCATTTTTTTAACAGTTAAAGTGCTGTAGTGTCTCCACTAGGGGCTAGGTGAGTTATCACTTCTGTAATAGTAGGAAGACAGAATAAACCCAAAATGTTATGTTCTCCTCTCTGTGTTAGGGACAACGGGGACAGAAGCGTACACAAAGGTTTTCTCATGTTATATCGAGAAGAAGTGGGATACACATAGGGGTATGATGAGCTGTGTCTTGTGTTTGCTTTGTTCTGCTGCATGGCTGCATTCCCACAGTAAACTATTGCAGAATTGGACATTAATAACTTTACTTTCACTAATTGGTTATGGACTTTATAGTACTAATCAATAAACTAATTAAGCTGGGTCAGTTGGTCTCCTGAGCCCTTCTTAAGAACAACAAATGGACAATTGTCAAATCCATGGGTCACAGACTCCAGCAGAAGGAAGTGAGTGATGTACCTGAAGGATGTGAAAAAAAGTAGATGTTTGTGAGCCTGGGAGGAGGGGCACCAAGGCCTATTGTTGCGCTGCTGCCGCTGGGAGCAGGCAGGCAGAAAGAAGGCAAAGACACCTATTGAAATATTTGAAGCATGGCCATAAGGCAAAGCCAAGAGAAGAGGCTTTCTAAGAGCATTTCCTGGAAAGACCTCAGAAATTTCTTCCTCAAACATTTAAAACTTCTTTACAAAAAATGTATAGAATAGCATTAAAACCAATTCTGCCTTTGCCATTGATTTTACCCTCCAAACAGATTTAGCCTATAATATTTCAGCATCTATCTGAAGGGATTAGGTGAAAAAATTAACAGAAATTATTTTTCTGCTTTTCTCTTGAGCATGTGCTTCCATTCCTGCCTCTGCAAACACTGAATTTTATTTAAATATGCTTCTGCAACCTTCAAGCACAGTTTTTTTTTTCTCCTCATGAGTATATTACAGAAATTTTCTTTAAGTTTATTGACCCTGACAATATATGATAAACATTATGATCCTTTATGTTCTATCTGCTTAATGCAATGAATCTAGTAAAGGCTGAAATGAAAGAAACTATACAATTATTTAATCTATTACTGTAGTAAATTGGAGTTAGTGATCCAGGCTACTTTTTTCAGGGCTGTCCCACTATAATTATATTATTTCAAGATATCTGAATATGAATTAAGTTTCTCCAAATGTATTTTGCCTTCAAAGTAAGTAACATTTGTTTACTGAACTCTACATGGTATTTACCAAGGATGTAACAATTCTTCATGTAATTGTAGTAAATGCTTGGCACACTGAGCTTTTGAACTAAGCAAGTGACATATTCAGACTAGACTAAGAGAGGCCTCTGCTCTTCTGTAATTCCACACACTGGTATGAGGTATCAAGTAACATGAAGTTTCTTTTCTTCTTATAATTCATTTTGAATAATTACGTCGCTAACAAGTGATATCTCATCACAAAGGACTAGAGAGTTCATTATTTGTCTCTTATGAGTGTCTCCTTGAGTGTGGTTTGCCTGATCATCTGTTGTTTTGCCTTGTCATGAGAGGAAAAAAACCTCCACTTCCAATAACATTTTATATGTAGCATAAAAGGTCTGTTTAACTTGTTTGTTTTAACCAATACAGTGAGTTGGTTAGGTGTTATTTAGCTTCTCCCTCAGAATTAACAGAATTAACAATTAACTCCTCTGTTAACAAAACAGTCATATTTTTGGTTTTTTTCTTTTCTACAGAACCATACAAGTAAGTAATTTATTATTTTCTGATTTGGACATAATAAAAAATAACTAAAAATTCACTTTGGTCAACTTGAAGTATTTTTTTCTTACTTCAAACAATTTTATGTTATTTTCAGGTGTAACGAATTTTTCTTTAACCTACACTTGAAGAAATTTGTTATGACACAGTTTCAACCATTTTTTACTGATACTAAATTTGATTTAAATTTGAAACAAAATTATACTTTAGAGCAAAATAGATTTAAGAAACAATGAACTATTTAAAATGAATAGATTATTTTTCTAAATTTCATTCAAAACTCTGGGCCTAATCTCTAAAATTCTCCTTTCCTCATTACAGATCTTTCTGTATACTTTAAATTTCTAGTCTTTAACTTGACAAAGGTAGTATGCTAATATAGATACAATACCATTAGGATTTTTCCTACCTTTTCTTCATTTTCATCTGTAAGACAGAGGGAAATCTGTTGCGTGAAACTGTAGACATTTATTATGGAGACTTAAATGTGGCTGTACTTGAAAATGATATATTGGACTGTTTGCTGAGAATGAGTTCGGTACATATTTCTAATGCTATGGATAGTGTTTCATCACTGCATGAATCCTTCTTGGAGGGTTTATCTGTGACAATTTCATAATCTGTCACTAAGGGGATTGTATATACAAATGCATTAATACTTTGTTTGAGGATCTTATGACCATCCTAAATATGGGATCCTGCAGAAGGGTCCTCCCTAATCATATGTTTACAAAGTTTATGTTTGTTTGCATACTGTATGGTTGCCAAAATGTCTGGATTCAGGGCTGTGACTGCACAGCTGAGAGATGAGCTGTGCTATTTTCCATTCAGCAAAAATACTCTATGGTTTGTTGTTCCTAGAAAGGTTTCTTTCAAGACCATGTTTTAAAGGCTATTGTAAGGTTTTCTTAAGAAAAATGAATAAAAGTACTTCTCATTATAATTAAAAGGTTTTCTCATTATAACATTTTCAAACATTTGGGATTATTTTAAGAGCAACCCTGACTGCATGACTTAGGCACCTACTAATTTCTTTGTTTATGTGGATTTTATGATAGCTAAATTCTTGGAAGGCATTTTCCATGTTTAGTTACCCATATGTATCCCAAGACTAAGAACATGTATATGGAAAAAAATTTGCTGATATAAAGTAATCTTGATCTTTATTAGAGAAGTAAAGTTTGATCTTTATTACTGTAAAAGAGTTTGGAATAACAAGGCATTCTTGTAATGGTCATTGAGTAATATGATGATAAACAGAAATGAGAAATGAAAGGATGTGTTTTGTTGTAGAGTTTTACAGGTTTCAACTCAGAGACAGCAAGATGACTTTCTTTGCTCTCATTTATTATGTAATCCAAGTATATTAAAACACCATATGATTCCCCCCCTCCCCTAATGTCAGCTTGCACCTCTATTTAAATTTAGCTGGCATTTATGCAACTTTGAAGTTACAGTGTAAACAATTCTAGGAAATCCCACCACATGATTCTGTGAGAAAATAAAAGCAATTTTCATGTATTAGAAATTACTGCAGTTAACAACAGATTTTTTTCTTTCATCTCTGACATCAGTGAATTCTGTTTATATGGCAAAAATAATTTCAGATAATCTTTAGTAGACATGTTTTCCTTCTTTTCCAATATTTGTAACCTCTTAGCTACATTGCATAGTGCATAGTAATTCTCTCCCAAAATATTCATAGGATATCCTGAGCTGGAAGGGACTCACAAGATCATTGAAGTTCAACTCCCGGCCCTGCACAGCACCATCCCAAAGAGTCACACCATGGGCCTGAGGGATGTGTCCAAGCGCTTCTTAAAATCTGTCAGGCTTGGTGCTGTGACCACTTCCCTGGGAAGCCTGTTGCAGTGCCCAAACACCCTCTAGGTGAAGAACCTTTTTCTAATACCCAACCGAAACCTCCCCTGACACAATTTCAGGCCATTCCCTTGGTTTCTGTCACTGGGCATCAGAAAGAAGAGATCAGTGTCTGCTTGTAAGTACCGTACTTGTGAAGAAACTCTGGAACAAGTAGATGCTCTTCTCCAGGCTGAATAAACCAGGTAACCTCAGCTGCACCTCATATGGCCCTTCACCATCTTTGTTGCCCTCCTTTGGATAGTCTCTAATTGTTTAATACCTTTCGTATATTGTGGTGCCCAAAACTGCGCACAATATTCAAGGTGAAGCTGCCCCAGTGCAGAGCAGAGTGGGACAATCCCCTCCCTTGACCCCCATCTGGCGATGCTGAGCCTGATGCCCCCAGGACACAGTTGGCCCTCCTGGCTGCCAGGGCACTGCTCACTCATGCTCAACTTTCCACTGACCAGGGTCCCCAGGTCCCTTTACACTGTGCTGGTCTCCAGCCTCATTCCCCAGTCTGTACACACATCCAGGGTTGCCCCATCCCAGGTGCAGAATCTGGCACTAGTCTTTGTTAAACTTCATGTGGATGGTGATGGCCCAGCCCTCCGACTTGTCTAGGTCTCTCTACAGGGCCTATTATAACGTAGGGTCTATATTATCTCTGCAGGGCCTATATTATAGAGTATAAATTTTCCAACATCCATCTGACACAGGCCATAAGCTCATCCATTAACCAATGTCTTCAAGATCATGTTGCTGCAGGAGTTTTTATTGGTTCTCCAAATTGCTATTTGCAGCCTCTATTGTACTTGTTTAACAGTCTGTCACATTTTTTCTTGCTCATGCAGTTAGGGTACTTTTCTGTAGTGGTTTAGAGGAGTTTATATCAACACAAGTGTAGGGAAATAATTTTAAATCATTACCTAAGAATTTTTTAACTGAAATCTCAGCCCTCCATTAGCATTCTGATCCAGTGAATCTGTAGCAGTTAGAGGAGAGAATGCTGCCCACTAAACTATCAATACCAATTCAGTTCACATCCCATATTTCTCTTACAGGTTCCTTAATTTAATACTGATAAAACCCAATACTAGATGGCTCTGATACTTGGGAAGACCACAAGTCAAAGAAGTATGATTTCACAATTCATATTATGGGCAACTGAATTTTTAGATAGTTGAAATAAAATTTAAAAAAGAAACATTAATGCATTTTGCAATACTTCACATTTCAAGAAGGATACAGCAAGTAGACTGTTTTGGTTTAAGCCTGGCC
>WBMZ01000656.1:418-38941 GCA_013400975.1 Atrichornis clamosus | reverse complement strand
CCGGGACATCTGTGGGGACAAGACCACCAGCACCAGGACAGCGAGAGCTGGCCAGCACTGCCTGCAGGCTCCCACCCACCCCAGGGCAGGGAAGGGCTGCAGTCCCACCCCCCCAGCCCCTGCAGCCTCCCCCTCACGAACTCCACTCACCTCCCTCATCCCGTACCAAACCCAAGCCCTCCCTGGCACTGCCACCTCCCACGTATCCTACACTTCCCTTTGGGCACGTCCTCATCCCTTCCACCCCAGTCAGCACCTCCCCTTCTGGTATCCACGTGGGAATTTACCCCCATCACCTTTTACTTCTTTAAAAACCAAGAATCCAACTGATGCCTTCCTTGCACTCCATTTTTCCATAAATTCTGATTCCAGCAAAGGCTGCATAGGATTTTTTTCTTTAGGGATTCAAGATAAAAAAGGAATAATCAAACCTAGTCATCCCTCTACTCCTGCAGCAATAAATTTCAGTTTCTATCCTAAGTTCCTTTGCTCTTTGGGGCAGGTGCTTGGGTTTTTTTCCAGTTCATTGCTTACAAAAACACTGGAAATGGTTCATTCCACAAGAATAAAATCAACTATCATATACATATATAACTACACAGGGTTTTACATATAATTACATGTTTTGGGAATTTTTTCCTGGTTTTTTTAATTCTAGGCTGGTATCTGAGAAGTGTCAGTGAGCACAGACATGTCTGATGGGTACAAAAATAATCCTTCCAGTATCTTAATCAAGCTTTTATTTCTGAAGGAAAAGAGCTATTTGTGGTCAAGGCTGTGACTTCCTAACCCAGAAATCCCACTGATTTCAGTGGGGTTCATTAATTTCCGAGCACCTCGGACAAGCCACAGCCTGCACCACTGAGAGGAGACAACCACATCACAAAAGTCATCATTCTCACAAAAACCCCAACTTCTCATTCCATCAGCTCCACCCCGAGGCTGCTCCAGCCCACGTGACATCACCTGACAAGGGGCAGCCAACCACAAGACAACCCTGCTTATTAATTTTTAATTTCATGCTTCCAATTAGCATTTTTTAAATTACTTTAGAACACTGGGTAGCGAGAGGATAATTACAAGGATAGAAAAAATTGAATTTGCAATACCAGGTATGATTTAAATGCTTTTTTGGAAGTTTAAAGGGAAAGAAGTGAGATGTAGCTTTAAAAAATAGGTTTAAACAGCCACTCCTGAGTGATGTGACAGGAGGAGGGATTCCAAAGGGTTCAATCTGGACTGGAAAGCAAAGCTGGATGACAAAATTAATCATGACACACATGGAAGTGTAAAAAAAGAGGAGAAAAGGGCAGCATCAGCACAGAGGGAGCAGAGCCAGGAAATTCAGGAACAAGGTCAGGGACAACTCATTTATAACACAACAGCACCTCAGGGCTCTGTTACATGCAACCAAAACTGGGGTTTAATGCAGCCACCTGACGGGGAATGAGGGGATTTGGGGAATGAGGGGATTTTGATGACAATCTGAGTTGTGATTTACAATCAGGGAACAGGAGACTGAGCTACTTCCCTGCAACCTCCTTCACGTTTCCTTCAAATGCACAGAAAACAAAGAGGTTTGTGTTAGTGCTGCCACTGACAGAGCCTGGACACGAGATTCCTTATTCCCAACAATCAATGGATTGGGAATGGGCAGTAGTGGGAGTAATGGGAGTGGGCAGTACTTCCAAAGCATTTGGTCCATTCAGTGCACATTTACCCCAAGAATCCTTCGCTGCTGTACTTGACAATACTGAGCAGATTAATCTGGATTCAGAATTGCTTTAGAGATACAAACCCATCTATTTTAAGAAACATTAAGCAAGTTGGAGTCTGAACTCATTCAGCTCTATTAGATGGACTTTTTCCCCTCTCAAATCTTGTTTTCTATTTAAAATGGCATTAGGGAACAAATCATATTAATTGCAGTTATCAAATTAGCCTTGTCAGCTCCCATCATGAGACACTTCATGTTTGCAGAACTGGCACCTTATTTTTAGTCATACAAGGGAAGAGGAAAACAAGCTTTCCTCATTTTCAGCTTAACTTCCCCACTTTGAATGAAAATGTATTTTCAAGCAAAATTGAAAATCAGGAGCGATTAAAGAAAAGGTTTTCCCAATAATAAAAACTGGGTGTGCTTTGGAAATGAAGAAACAAAGAGGACTAAGGCAGGAAACAGGAAATAATTGGAAAAAAAAGCTGTCAAAAGCAGATGTTGCCAAACAATGTGTTCTATACATAGATAATACAATAAATGTGCACATACACACCACAAATCACAACACTTGATAAATCAATGCTTTCAAGATCTATTGTATCAACAAAAATTAAGTGCCACTCAACATTTGTATTAGGAAAGTCAAACAGATGAAAAAGTGACTGAATGTTCTCCAGGCAGAGATGAAAACAGGAAATCCTCGCTGCACCGAGCCCCTTCAGGAGCCCTTCCTGTCCCTGCCCTACACGGAACTCCAGAAACCCCAAAATTCCTCCAGAGAAGCTCCTGCACGAGGCAGGTATTTGCCAAGCAATGGCTGTCCCAGTGCCCAGACCACGGACACAGGGCAGGGAACTGAGGGAAGCGTCCAGGGCCAGGCTGGGCAGGGCTTGGAGCACCCCGGGATAGTGGGAGGTGTCCTGCCCATGGCAGGGGTGGGAATGGATGGGCTTTGAGGTCCTTCCAACCCAACCCATGCCATGATTCTCTGATTCTACTGTTAAATGGCATCTGCAGGTTCTGGGGACCATCATTCCCCGTTTGGAAATATCTCAGGAGGATCAGGCAAGGTAGAGATTGAAAAAACATGTGAAGAAACCTCATCACCAGAGCCTCCTGGAATTAAACCTGTTTAGTGCAATCAAGGAGAGGATGAAGGGTGCCTTGATTACATTTGTATGGATGTGGGAATGAGCAGAAATTTGGTCATTCAGAGCATTTCAGTTCAGATATAACAAGAATCCAACGTGAAAACCAGAGCTCTGCAAACCTGGGGGACAAATCAGACAGCCCTGAGTGCACTGACACATCGGGATCCCCACAAAACCTGCCAGGCACTTTAGATGGATCATCCATGGATTCCACAGTTATTTGAACAGCACTGATGAGTCTTCCTCCAATTATATCAGGAAAATTATACTAGGAAGGGATTTTTCCCTGTGAGGGTGGGGAGGCCCTGGCACAGGGTGCCCAGAGCAGCTGTGGCTGCCCCTGGATCCCTGGAAGTGTCCAAGGGCAGGCTGGACAGGACTTGGAGCACCCTGGGATAGTGGGAGGTGCCGGGGCCCATGGCAGGGGTGGCACTGGTTGGGCTTTAAGGTCCCTTCCCACCCAAAGCATTCCCAACTCCACCAGCACCCTTCAGTCAGAACAGAACAACCTGACCCCACTGCCATGGTGGGTTTAGCACAGGGCATGCAGCAGGAACAAGCAGGACACGGGAAAATCACCCCCGTCCTTTTCAGAACCAGCCTTCAGCTGACTGAACACACTGCAGAGCTGTCCCCTCAGACCCAGATCCTCCACGTGCTGCCCTGGCTTCTCCCAGGAGCATTCCAGGTTTGCCGAGTGGCAGGAACCTGCCTCAGGCTGACAGCTCCCAGCTTCCCCAGAGGATTCCCCTGGGGGAACTGTGGTGCTGAGCACTGACTCCTACAGCAGATGACTGACAAGGCCAGGAGAGGAGAGGGAGGAGAAAAGGAACAGGAAAAGAAAAGGAAGAGGGAGAAGAGTTGAGATTCGCTGCAGCCACGTTCTCCATGGAAATCTACTCTTCCTGCAGCAACCTGCTCAGTGCAGGGGGCCTCATGGAGCTCAGCAGGTGGCATTTAACAGGGGCCACAAACCTAAATGTGTTTTAACATCTAAAGCACAAATCCAGCCGTGTCATGTTCTACCTCCTTTGGCCTTTTTACATCTCACAGCACACAAACTTCCTGTTTGCCAGTAACTTGTTTTCCTCTCGAGGCAGAAGATCCTGCCAGCACATTTGGGACGCTCCAGAAAGATGCTGGTAGCACATTTGGGATGCTCAGGATGGTCTGGGGCTCATTATGCTCAGACAGAGCCCGGGTTTGGAGCAGAGGAGCAGGTGCTCAGAGCAGGGAGTGACGTCAGTCCCACGCTCCCGGAGCATCTTGTGTCAAAACAGGGATTTTTCCCACTGTCACTCTGAAGGTCAAAAGCTTCCTCAGTCGAGTTCAGTGAGCAGGCAGAGCTGGGCCTGTTTCTTTCCCTCACAGCCTGCTGACAACTCCGAATGCCACAGCCAAGCTGCCATGTGGGGGGATAAAAAAGGAAGGCACAACAAAAACAAAGCCTGGGCTCTGTCAAGCTGTTCCACGGTGGAGCAGGAGCATTTCAGTACAACTGACACTGTCATTCCTCCCCCCCTGAAATCAAATTCAAGACACTTTGTGAAGAGAAGAAGAAATAAATTAGCATTACAGCTACTTCTTCCTTCCTTCTCACCTTTCCTGCCATACCTGGCAATTCAATGCAGACACAAAGAGCCTGGAGCCCCTGGGGCATCTCAGAGAGCAACAGACAAAGCAGCAGCCCTGGAGGGGATCCTCACAGCTTTTATCCTGGGACAGAGCCTTGTGCCTGCTCCTTCATTCCAGCTGCACTGGAAACACAAACCTTGACAACTATCAGGCAATTTTTCCTGATTAAATGGTTTCCAGTTCTGCAAACAACAATAATGGGGAGAGAGGGCCATAAAACACGTGAAACACAACAACCCTGCCCAGAGGAGGGAGGCAAGGACAGGGCATGACCAACCCACCACGTCCTCCCTCTTCCCAATGGCTGTCCTAAAAAACCTCCATTTCCTGCATAGCCACACAAAAATGGGGCTTTTATTCCTTATCAATCAACTGCCTGTGATGCACACACAGCTTTTAATTACCAAGCTGCCTGTAGAGCCAAACCTGAGATACCCAAGAATGGTTTGCGTTTCAAAAAGGAGAAAAACTCTTCAGAAACACCTCCCAAGTAGTTCCAAATGCCCAGCAGTCAGCAATTAATGGATTCTGTGAATGAACTCAGCCACAACCAGCTTGTCTGGCTGTGTTACACCAGAACAGGACCTCCCTTCATCTTCCTAAGTTGTATAAAAGAAATAAAAAGGTTTAGGCCAGCAGGGACAGGGCTGCTTTCAGCACTGACTAAAAGCAATAGCAATGTATTAACTCTGCATGGGCAAATCTTTGGAATTTCCTGGCAATTACCTCAAGTTTCTGGGAAACCAAAGAAGTGCTGGTCTTTCCTTTAATGCTTTTGTGTCACACACGGGATTTCAAAGTCCCTTCAGCAGAGTCACCTCCACCAAAGCCAACCTCACCCCAGATTCTGCCCTTACAGATAGAAGGCATCTTTCCTGGTTTTCTTCATGGAAATCCATGCACATTCACCACCATGAAGTTAAGAGAGCACTGCATACAGGAGAATTCCTGAACAACCACAGAATCATGGAATGGTGTGGGAAGAGACCTCACAGCCCATCCAGTGCCACCCCTGCCATGGGCAGGGACACCTCCCACTATCCCAGGGTGCTCCAAGCCCCGTCCAGCCTGGCCCTGGACACTTCCAGGGGTGAGCCCTGTACTCAGGTTTGTGATTAATTCCACAGGGAAACAAGAGTGAGACAGAAGGAAGCTGTTCCCTGTTGGAAGGTCCAGGGAAGGCACACAAACCCTCATCTCATTTTGACAATAAAATCCCACCAAGTGCACTTTGCAAACATCATTTCTCACTAAAATGAAGTCAAATCCAGGGTAGGGATTGACGGAACAGGACGGTATTAATTGTGTAGCAGCTGAACAAAAGGCCACGTGAACATACCCAGCAGTGAGCCACGGGCTGCATCTCCAGGAAAAGCTCTCCTGGATGCTTCCGCTGAAGGCAGCACCCCTTCCTCCAGCGTGGGGAATTCTGACAGGTCATTCCTGTCACAGCTCAGGCCCAGCTGTGTCCCTGAGGCAGCAGTGAAGCAGCTGGAGTCCACCTCTGCTGGGAGTCGGTACCACGGCTCAGCTCCCTAAGAGGAGAGAAACTGCTCCAGCATCATGGAAGTCTGACAGCACTGAAACAACGTCACCATCGAGTCCAAGTCGTATTTCCTGCACAAATACCCACCTTTGAATGTGAAAGAATTATGATACATGAACAAAAGCAAGGAAGTGTCCCAGGGAAGTGATAACAGCACAGCACCATCCCTGCTTCACATCTGAAAGCTCTCCTACCTTTGGAGGCACTACCAAGGTGTTAAAAGCTCCTTCTCACAGCAGAATTTTGCTGTATGGGCTGGAATTTCTGCACAGTCACTTGGAAATCCAATTTTTTTATTCAACTCAGACTGACCAGCCCAGCCCTTTCAAAACACCTGTGAGCTGATGGAATTCTCAGAGCAATTAAGTATTTGGCAGCACATCCAGCAGAGAGATCTGACGATGCAAGAATTGAATTGAATTCAACTGCATTGAATTATACAGATACAGCACTTCCTATTAATTGCAGCCACGTAATTAACCTCCACCCCGAGCCACAGCAGCTCAGTACACACCTGGGCAGCAGCAGATTCCTGAAGGATGGCTTCTCCCAGGGCCACCCCACTGCTCCCTGCTCCCCGCGTTCCGCTGCTGCTCCGGCTCAGGGGTTCCTCCCTCCAGGCCTGGTGGGGAGGAGTGGTGGCAATGGGCTAAAGAAAAGCATATTCTGGTTAAAATCGCATTATTTCTTCGTGTTTCCATGTGAGTGTGTGTTTGCTCCATGGACAATGGAATAAATGGAACACTCAGGTCACGCCCAACAGGAAAAGTTGGGTGTCCAGCCCCCGTCACTTGGGCAGGGACTTAAACTGCATCCAGAGTCCCAAACTTCACCGAAAGGGGCAGGTTCCTTTCCCACTTTAGATCCCAAAAACTGAGCATGATTTTGTGCACAGCAGCCAATCCTTTCTGAGAGCCAGAAATGTCTCATTCCCAAATCCCTGTAAATCACAAAGCACCAAACTTTTCAGCACCTGGAGCAAAGTCAGCTCCTGCCATTGGTCCTGTCTGCTTTATTCCCAGGGGTTGCTGGGGTTTCCAACAATATTTTTTAAATTTATTTTTAGTACTTATTTATTATTTTATTAAAACCACAGTTTTACTTACATCAGTGTTCTAAAATACATTTTAAGGCATCTTATGCAAATACTTCAAACACGGCCAGGTTGATTTCTATGATATAATTTAGGAATATCTGTCATACTTTGAGGAAAAGAACTGAAGTTAAATTGGATTCCTGCCTGGAAAAGCAGCTGTAACATTTTTTCCCCACAGGGAACCAGAGGAAGCTGTTCCTGAACTCAGAATGAAATTCCTCCTCTCTAACATCCCATGCCTGAGGACACAGCCACTGGAACAGCTTCTCCCAGACAAGAGTCAGCCAGGTTCAAACACAATGGATTATCCTTGGGAAAACAGGCATTTCTGGAACACAAAAATGTTGCAGGAATAGAGGTATCAGCCTAAAAAATCCTGGAGATAAGCACCAGAGAATATCAGGGAACATGAAGTGGGAAGTGACATGGGAATGGCAGAAACAAAAGGTCACAGACTGAGAAAAAGGTTTCCCAGAATGAAAGAGAAAAGTCCAGAACACAGACCTGTTCCAACGGAAATGGAATTTAAAATTCATTAATTCAGATTGTTCCCTTTGAATGTGAATATTCCCTGCTAGATGAGCTAAACTGTCACCTGGATTCTGTTTCATCCTTATGCACTGAAAAGCTGGAAGGGAGGTGAATAAAAGCTGAAGATATTTTAAAAGCTGTTACAAAACTGCTCATCCATATTGGAACTCAGGTGAGTTCACTCTTCACTGTTCATTAATGCTGGTTTTTTACAACACATAACATCTACAAAAATCAATTACAGCCACCACAAATGAACCTTTACCCATCTCCCAAGTTCCCAAGAATCCATAAATTCTGCCACAGAGACAGAGGACTTGCAGACTTCAGAGAAGCTGAGGAAAACCCCTTCAGGTGTTCAATAGACACCTGAAATCCTCACCACCCCCCAGCTGGGCTGATGCCTACAGAGAGTTCTGTAATTCCCAATTCCCAGGCATCCAAGTTTCCAGGGAATAGCTTCTTTTCAGCCTCACTAAGTGGAGAACAACAGAGCTGCAGATGGGCTGAACCTGTCCTGCCAAAGCCCCCACAGACCCCAGTGCTGCCTGTGAACAGTGACCCCCAAACTCATCCTCCCTGCAAACCACAGCCCCTTCACTTGGAGGGTGGGATCCAATCCCAGATTTCTCCCTTCACCCCTTTAACACCCAGTTCTTCCTTCCACAAAACAGCATCACTGAAATAAAACCATGATGCACCTTTCTAAAGAGGCCAGGGGTGCCCAGTAAGTGACTTGGAATTTGGGGTGGACAAACGATCTTTAAAGGTCCCTTCCAACCCAAACCACTCCCTCACTCTAGGAAAAGCAGGAATATTTCTTCTCCAAGTTTAAAAGCCTACAGCATTCCAAAGAAGGTGTTTATTACTGCTCATGTGGGATCACCCCCATGGAACCAGGACTCAGCCAGGCACAAACTCCTCTTCCAAAGTGATTCCCTGATGAACAAAGGCAGCACAAGCTGCACATGCTGCTGTTCCTTCTTGTCCCCTTTAAAGTGACTCCCTGAGCAACTCCTCTCCAAATTAATTACTCACATTCCTGTCAGGCACTTCAATTCCAACCCAGCTCCTTCCACAGACTCCCCTCACTCCACCCTCAGCCCAGCAGAGGAACCCCCTCCCATGCAGAGAATCCTTCAGTTCCCAAAGCCCAGAGCTCACCTCTTTAAGGGAAAAACAAAACTGACTGGCAACATAAAGAAAATATGACCAAGATAATAATTCCATTAAATCTTACAGCCAAACTTTGAATTTGAGCCCTTTTCCTAGTTTCAATGCACCTGGTGGTGAAAAACATGATCCAAACCATCATCTGAAGAGGTTTCTTGTACCCAGAGCCTCATATCTGAACCTTTTACCAAAACATTTTATTATAGAATGAAAAAGAATAGCCACCCTTCATTATCAACTGCAAGAATATCCCTTGGAGAGGGAATTTAACTTGAACAAGTCTTGGGCCATGGGGATGAAATGAGATTACAGAAGAATAAAGAACACCTGAGCTTCTACTTGGAGGAAGTTTCTTTCCCAGCAGTACTTCCTGCTCCCAAACGTTCCCTTTGCACTTCCCCTTTAACAAACCCATTCGGTTCACATCGGAATTTGGAAAAGGTCCGACCAGCCTTATTCTGGGAAAGCAGAGCCAACGATGCACCATGTGCAGACCTCTGGAGGAGGAACTGGTGAGGAGATGCTGCTGAGTGACGATGCCACCGCTCCAGAGAGCAACGTCCCGGCAGCCTCGGAGCGCAGCTCATCCCCAGCTCCCAAAGGCTCAAATCCTCCACCCCCAGGAAGAGCAGGAAGGGATCCAAGCAGCACCACTGCTGCTCCGAGTACTCACACAGCACCTCCTGAGAGGCCCAACACAAACACTGAGTCACAAGCACTCTGTACCCTCCTTCAGCAGCAGAGAAGCTGGGCTAGAACACGACCAGCAGAGCTGATTCCTGAGCACTTGGATCCCACCACGGTGCAGATTTTCCACTGAATGCTCCAAAATCTCATCTTTGCCTACACGTTCTGAGAGAGTCCCAGGGAACACCCACGGCAGCACAAGCCCAGGGCACTACAGCTGAATGAGGAGGTGAAATCAGACAGGGAGTCAGTGTTTGCACCAGTCAGGTAATTACTGCCTGTTGTAATACTTCCTGTCGTTGTCACAGCAGTGCTAAAGCACCATGGACACAAAATGTGGGCAGCACGAGGGCAGAACTGCAGGTGAGATATTTATAGAGTTCATTCCTGCTGAAACTTCATTCAAATGGGTTTGCAGCATGCAGCTCCCTGATCTAAGCAGGAAACATCCTTCTTTTTGTTTAAGGAAGCACAAAAAGCCCATGATGACAGAGAGAATACTACAAAACACTCCTTCTTAGTCCCCAACTCCACCCAGGCTTCCCATTTCCAGCTCAGTTTGCCACCATTTCTCATCAAAATGCCCCAAAACTCCAGAAGTGTCTGAATGCTACTGAGGGGTGGGAGAGGAGGAGGGTTTGATCTGGGGGTGGGTGCTGGAAGGGAAATGAAGAGGAATAGAGAGACAAAGGAGTATCATCATCATTAGTCAGGAATTCCCCACTGCACCCCAGTGCACAGAAAACATCAGTAACACCCAACCCAGAAACTGCACGTGAAAGAAAATCTTACCAGCCATGACTGATTCTCCCAGGAAAGCACCAATCCTGAAAATCCAGCACCCAACGAGCCAAAAGCTCTGCAAACCAAGGAGCAATCCCACCACCCCAGCTCTGGAGCAGCCCACCTGCAAACGTCAGTGAAAGCAGCAATTCCCCCACTCCAGTGCTGGCATTTAAGTTGTTCTTGCACCACACCACAAGAACCACGTCCATGGTGCCCTCCCACTGCTTTAGTTATTATCAGGGATTGGGACAAGGGGTGGAGGGACAGGGAATGGCTTCCCACTGCCAGAGGGCAGGGACAGATGGGATATGGGAAGGAACTGTTCCCTGAGAGGGGCTGGGATGGAATTCCCAGAGCAGCTGTGGCTGCCCCTGGATCCCCGGAAGTGTCCAAGGCCAGGCTGGATTGGGATTGGAGCCCCCTGGGACAGTGGGAGCTGTCCCTGCCCGTGGCAGGAGGTGGCGCTGGATGGGCTTTAGGGTCCCTTCCAACCCAAACCATTCCAGGATTCCACGACACCAATATCTATCATAAAACCATCCCAGAAAAAAACTGAGGCTTCCCTGGAGTTTGCTCGTTCAAAACGTCCTTCAAAGCCAACAACGCAAAGCACGCTGGACACAAGTGCACACACTGACCCCCGCACTCACCCACGCCGTGCTCCGAGCAGGAACAAAAGCCAACCACGCTGAGAGAATCCTGGGATCACTGGGGCTGGAAGAGCCCTCCGAGGTCACCGAGTCCAAGCCGAGCCCAATCCCCACCGCGTGCCCAGCCCAGAGCTCTGAGTGCCCGTCCGGGTGTTCCCTGGAGCCCCGAGGGTCGGGGGCTCCACCACAGCAGGAGATGCTCACCTCCCGCACCCCGGCACCTCCCGCCCAGGCACGGCTCCCTGCCCGTCCCCAGCCCGAGCTGTGCTTTCCCACAGCCAGTGCCCAAGCTCCAGGTGGCAGCTCCCACCAGGAATAACCCCTCCTTTCCACAGGACCTCACGGGGGAGCAGCTGGTGGCCGCCAGCAGGCAGCAGCACGTTCCTCTGCACGACTGCCTTTCAGTCCTCACTCCAGAGAGCACCACCAAGGAAACACGGAGTGTAAGAAACAGCAGTGTTAGCACGGGCTGTCCCAGGGCACAGGGGACGTAGCCAGGCAGCTGCAGCAAGAAGTAAGGATTTAGGAAACCAGTATCATCATCTCTCAGGGCTTCCACGTAACTAAACTCAAATGAAGAAAATTTAACAACACTTTTCCTCCCGAAATTCAATGCATCGTTTTTGCTGCTTAAATTCATCAAGAGGGGAAAAGACAAAAATAAAGCTGAACAGCTACAGCCACCCCCACACAACACAGTGCCATGGAATTCAGGAGTTGGAAGAGCAGCTCCCGTTTGGCCCTGTGATCTGAGGCTACAGGTCACGGAAAGAAACATGAACACTGCTCAGTGCTGAACTACTTTCAATATCCAGGGTAGCTCTCCTTAGGTTGTTCTGCCCCACAGACCTCTGAAAATATCCCAGTAAAAATATCACACATAGAACACAGGAGAACAACGGAAAAATCTAGAGAGATATGGGAAAGAAAACTCCCTAGATGACTAATCCTAACTATGTGATCTTCCCAGGACACCAGAAATACCCTCTGATTGCTTCCAAACACTTCAGCTCATCGCTCCTTCCTAAAAATCAGAGCTATGTGGCCAGGTTACCTCAGTGTAAACCTGGCTTTCAGTTTCCTTATCCACCTGAACAAGGGGCAGGATCAGCAGCCCTGCAAGCACTGGCAGGGGAGTTCAGGATAAATCCTTCCAGCATCCCTGAGCTCTTACCCCAGAGGAAGGAGATCATGCAGCAGTGCCAAAGGCAGATCCCACTCTGAACGTGCCATTGCTGGACTCCATCTTGCCACCTTCAGGACTTGTTCTTCCCTATTTTGTCAAGAACGTTCCCAATTCCGACACCATTTTCCACAGCATTTATCACTTCCCCTGGCACAGCCTTACGTACTTGTTTTCTAGGGCTCACCATCCATTCATGGGATTCCTCTGGAGAAACCCACCCAAACCTGTACCTGAGATCCTTCCAGACTTGCTGCACATTTTCTCAGTTCATCCCCACATCAAAAACTCTTCTGAGGCCAGATACAAACCCCACCACCCCTTCAGATACCTGCACTTCCCCTCTGAAAGCTGATAATGAAACGGGTTTGGAATCCATTCTCCTGAAGTCAGGCTGGGGAATTCCTGAGTGGGTGTTTGGAGACGTTTCAGGGAATCGTGGGATCATGAAGGTTGGAAAGGACCTGAGATCATCGAGTCCAACCATGACCCAGCACCAAACCACGTCCCTAAGAGTGTCCACACCTTTCTGAACACTTCCATCAGGATTCCACCACTCCCTGGGCAGCCTGCTCCAGTGCTTGACAACTCTTTCAGGGATGAAATTTTCCCTGACATCCAATCTAAACCTCTGCTGGCACAACTCGAGGCTGTTCCCTCTTGTCCTGATGCTTGTTACCTGGGAGAAGAAACTCCAAAAGGCTCCAGTTTCCATGTGTCCATTACTTTGTGTTCACACTGAATGTGTAATCATTTAAAACCTGAACAGGCTGTCACAAATAACACCTAAATCAAGCTTTCCAGCCTGTCCAGGCCTTCCCCCCAGCCTGGGAAGCCTCTGGCAGCAGGAGCAGCAAGGAGGGAGCTCCCTGCTCACCTGTCCCCAGTGCAGTGAGGGCCTGGTGCCACTGGGAGTCAGCAGCCACTGCTGCAGGGCAGGGAACAAAGGGATGCAGGAACGGGAAGGGATTCACCTGTCCAAACGGGGAGTGGGCAGCCCTGCCCCTGAGGAATAAAGGAATCGTTTCGGCAGACACACAGAATGGAGGTCGTGCTGTCTCACCCCAGCCTGCTCCTTTCAGGGAGGAACTTCCAGGTTGGAATGAACAGCAGAGGAAAAGCAAAGCAACTCTCGTGCAAAAGCACAAACCCACAACTCCCTTCGTGCCACAGAAAGGTGCAACTCACAAGAACACCACCATTTCATTTATCGGGGCTTTATGGTCCGTATCACCCTTGTTACATGTGCAAAAAAAAGTTCATAAAAAAATAGAAGTCTCATTCAACCGCAGAACAAGGTTTTACATCATTTTCTTTTTGGCCAGCAGCCCAGTGGCACAAACTGGATGAAAATCATTAGCATTTAAGTCCAGCTACTGAAATGAATAACAAAATTCCCACTGTCTGCAAAGAGTTCAGCACTAGAAATTCATCTGTGAACATACCAAGAAATAATACAGATTTCAAAAACAGTCAGAGAAATGGAACGATGATTTGCTGCTGTCAGGAATGAGAACCACAAATTATTGAAGCTGTACCTTGCTTTTCCAGTCAGGATTGCTGTGCCAGCAGTACTTCCCAGACCCAAACCAGGCCCTCCTGGCACGAAGGCACCACCAACCAGATCTGGTCAGTTCTGAACTCGCTGGTTTTGTGCAACAATCCAAGGCTTTCCAAGGTCCGTGAGGGATCAGACCCAGCACAGCGGATCTCAAACACTGATTCCTGGCACGAGAACCTGCCAGGGATGCAGTGCCAGCATTCCAGAAAGGTGAACCTGGATGTTCTCACAACACCCACTGCCCTTGCAAGGATTGCCAGTGCATCACTTGGAACCTCCAAAAAACAGCAGTTTCCCTGTCAAGTTCATGACACCAACAGCTTTTGGCCACTCCACAAATCAAGTGGGAAATCCAGCATTGCTGATGAGAGAGCCAATCTCCCGTTTTTCCCAGGAACACAAGGCTTCCCAGGAGAACAGCACTCCCTGCCCACAGCCACACCTTGTCCAGGGCACTGTAAGGCCATGTGCTCACTCACACCCCTCAGGGCCAGAAGCACAGCTTTCATTCAGGTAACTGAGCTTTGCAGGGCCCTCTGGAGCTCACCTGGGCCAAGCTCCTGCTCAGACTCCAAGGCTGGGTCAGGCTGTTCGTGTCTCGTCAGCCAACTTGGGACTATTTCCAAGGATTCAGGCCCTGCCACCTGTGTGAGGTCCTGGCCCAGCACTTCACCATCCTCTCCACAAAAGCTGATTTCCTCGTGTCCAGTTGGAATTTCTGCTGCTGTAACACCTCACACTGCTGCCTGTGCTGTCCCCATTCACCGCCAAGAGCCTTCCTCTGCCCTCTCCAAATCCCTGTTCTGGCAGGGAAGCACCACTGCCTCATCCTCACCTCCCTCCTCCTCCTCCTGCCAGCCCAGACAAACCTCCTGCTCTGTGCCCCAGCCCTCGGTGGCCTCCCCCAGGCTCAGGCCACCTTGCTGACCTGTCCCTTGTCCTGGCAGCCCAAAAAGGAGAGAGCTGTGGCCAGGGAGGGAATACTGTCCCTGCAGCTGCCAGTTTTGCTCTGATTAATGCAGCCTGATGGGGCTGCCAGAGCTGCAGGGAGGGAGGGCACTGTCCTCTCCCCTCGGCCTCACTGCCCACCAGCTCCTCGGGCTCCTCCCTGAGGGCCACCAGCCACAACTGAAGTACCAGGATTTTATCCCTCACTGAGAAAGCCTCCACGTTTTCCACAGCCAAAGCTCAGGAGATTCCTCTGGGGCTGCTAATCCAGCTGGCCAAGGTCCCTCTGAACGGCAGCCCTGGCCTGCAGCCTGGCACTGCCTCCAGCACACCCGCCCGGTCAGGGGCGGCAGCACCCTGGTCCCACAGGAACACGACCAGCTGCGTTCTGAACTGCTGGCCAGGCTGGCTGGGCAGTGGCCCTCCAGGCCCTCATTCCTGCCCTTCCTGATGGGAATCCCAACATCAGCCTTTCTGCAGTAATTACAAACACTCCCACCCCTCCTCGCTCATCACAACCTTCCAAAGGGCACCAAGGGGCCCGGTGTGACATCAGCCATCCCAGCACCCCCCAAATCCACCTCTCAGCTCCATGGACTCGTGTCTGCCCAGTTTACCCCAGCAGCTCCTTTCCCAGGCCCCACCTCACCCCCAAACTCTTCCACCAGGCACACGGGGCAAGGAGGAACCCTTAAATGCACGGTGGGTTTATCCCATTTCTTTCCCATTGAAGCTGGATTCCTCTTTCTATTAATTCTGAACTGATTATTTTGGGTTTCATGGAACAGCTCAGTCAGAAGGGACCTTGAAAGATCATCTGGTCCAACCTCCTGTGGGAAAGGGAGCCCTGATGAAGCCCAATTCCCAAATTTAAGAACACAGCCCAGCTACCACTGCTACAGCCCCTGCAGCACCCCCAGCTGACAGCCAGACCCAGGCACTTCCCTCCAGCCAGCACCCCCTCCTTGGCTACTGCAACTCAAACTCAGCATCACCCAAGGCAGCTTTGCCATCTGACTTTCACTCCTGTGCAAAGCCCCCTTAACTCCTTGCTGTCCAAGTCCTACCTCCAATAGGAACATTTAACAGCATTTCCCAATGATTTCATGGAATGAGAAGTTACTGCTTCTTTACATTCTCAGCTTTGGACCACTGGAAGAGCTTTGAGTACCCCCTGATTTTTAATGCGATCTGTTTTAAAATCATACTTACAAGAGCTGCAGTTGGCATCACACTGGCCTCCAGGTTTTAAGAAAATGCTCACTCCTTTATCTCTTCCACCACTGAAATGAAAGGTACCTCTGGCAGCAGGTACCTTAGTCTGCTGTTTCTACTTGGCTTTAAAAAAGGAGAAAGCAAAATTCAAGGAATGATGGACATTCTGGAATGCAGCCATCAATTTTAGAATGAAAACCAGAAACCTGATCCTCCTGGATCTCAGCTGTAATAATCATGTTTAGTTAAACGTAGGATCAAAAGTTTTGTAGGACAGGGTTTAAATCATCCTCATCACCAGAAATAAACTAGAAGAGGAAATGGACAAAGTGTCTTCACTGATAAGACTAAAAGCAGTATCAACAGGCAGAAGGATCATTATGTTGGTTACAGAATTCCTCCCCAGTGTCACACTGACGCCCAGAGCTCTGCCTCCAAGTGACCACAAACTGGCACTTTCCTCAGCAAGCAGAACCTTGAGGTGAGTGCTGAGTACAAGCTCCTTAAGCCCCTCTGAAGCCCAGCCCACTGCCAACCTGTGCCGGTTTCTGTCACATTGTGTGGCAAAGCAGCCCAGGGCCAGCACAGGTACCCAGGGCACAGCAGCACAGGTGACATTTCTCACAGCTGAGCTGGGAAGTGATGCTTTGGACACCTGAAACTCCAGCCCCGCCTGCTAAAAAGTTACAAAGAGGTTATTTCCTCATTGCCAACTGAAATTACAGCTAAAATCATCTTCTGCAAGAGAAATACACAGCACAGGTGTCAGAGCAGGAACACTGGGACAGGCAGAAGATGCTCCTGGCCTGCTCTGTCTGCACCTGCATCCCCAGCCCCAGAGGAGCAGCAGGGCAGCAGCAACGAGCCTGGCTCAGCTCCAGCCGGAATTCCCAGAGCTCAGCTCTGGTTGTCAGAGCAGCACTCACACCCCTGAGCAAAACAAACACTGAGAGGGAGCAACGGCCCCCGGGAAACAGCAAAACCTGACACCCAAAAGGGATCCAAAGAACCTGGCCTGGGGTCAATGGAACAAAGGGAGCACAACACACAGGAGGTAAATCCACTGCTTTAGAGCATCACAGACAACTCAGAAGTGAAGTTCCTGTGAAATCTGTCTGCAGATCAGCATTCAAAGGAACTTCATTTCTATTTGAATATATGTCAGAATAAGCAGCTGTGCAAGACCCAGCCCTGCTACCCTGTGGCAAATTATCCTTCCTGAAAACACACAGGGAAGGTCCTGCAGGAGCTTTATGGAAACTGAATTAAGACTACACTGAGTCCCTGTGCTCACATGTTCATTTAAGTCAGACTTACCTTTAAGATGTCATATTTATTCCCATGGCTGTTTCCATTCATCGTTTCAGTTTTTATTACTTTTCCTGGTAACACTGAACCTGTACCAATCCATGCTTCCTCCCAAGGAATATTTCTAAAAGTTGATATGGCATCTACCCCTGGTTTCCATGTGGCTGCTGCACCTCTGAACTCCTTCACTGCTCTGCAGCCATCACCACCTTGGGACTTTTCATTCTGAGAGCAGGGGGACAGTTAACACCAAGTGCCACAACAATGCAACAGCACAGGAAGGATCTTCCCAATGCTCTCACAAGGTGTAAGCTCCAGAAGACACTGATTCCTGCATGGATGTGATGGGAGATGATCTCCAGAGATCTCCTCCCAGCATCTAGCATGGATATGAACACAGCAAAGTGCACAGAGCCACGCGTGACCCCTTCTGGAGCCACTCCAGTTCAGTCTGGAGAAGGGAAAGCTCCAGGGACACCTCCAGTACTTTCCAGTACATAAAGGTGGCTTATAAAAAAGAACAACTTCTTACACTGGCAGATACTGGCAGGACAAGGGGCAACTGGTTAAATTAAAAGCTGAGAGATTTAGATATCAGGAAGGAATTGTTCCCTGTGAGGCTGGGGAGGCCCTGGCACAGGGTGCCCAGAGCAGCTGTGGCTGCCCCATTCCTGGAAGTGTCCAACGCCAGGCTGGATGGAACCTGGAGAAACCTGGGATAGTGGGAGGTGTCCCTGCCCACGGCAGGAGGTGGGACTGGAAGATAAAATTTTAAGTTGCCTTTCAATGCAAACCGTCCTGCGATTCCATGACTCCAGCCGCTCTGTCCCTGACTTCCCTGGAGGGTCACTGACTCACCAGCTGCACTCACCCGTCTCCAGGGCAGAATAAGGCACGAAAGGAACAGAATAATTTGCAATTATTAAATTATAATTACGATAACAACAGAACACACACATCCCTTTCCCAAGAGGGGAGGAGGGATCCGGCCGGTCACTGCCACCCTTCTCCCAAGGCAGAGTGCAGGGCATGGGAGGGACCAGGCCGGCCAAAGCCGCTCCTGGAGCGGGAGGGGAAAGGGGGCTCAGGTCGCGTCCCCCTTTTTTGTGGGGTGGGAGAAAGACCCGTTAAAAGCCCCTTCGTGCGGCAGAAGGTGACACCAGGCCAGCTATCCCATTCCCACGGGGATAAAGAGAAATGGAGTGACCCAGCCTGCAGCAAACACACACAACCGCTTCGGACGGTGAGCGGCTGCTGCCCCCTCTCCGCCACGCCGCCCCCGAGGCCGCCTGCCCGAACCCGTACTCACTGGAACCCGCTCCTCCTCCTCCTCCTCCCCTCCGGGCTCCATGGCGGCCGGGGCTGGCGGGGACACCGTGTCCGTGCTCCCGTTCCCGTCCCGCCCCCGGTCCCGCTCTCCTCCCGCAGCCGCCCCGTCGCCAGGGACTCGCACCCGGCGCGCGCGCGCACGCGCGGGGAACGCCCCCTCCCTGCGCCGTGATTGGCCGTTGGGGGGCGGGGCTGGGGCACGGGCCCCCTCCCTGCGCCGTGATTGGCCGTTGGGGGGGCGGGGCTGGGGCACGGCCCCGCCCCCTGTGCCGTGATTGGTCCGTGCGGAGGGGGCGTGGCGGCGGCTGCGGGAGCGCGCGCGCGCGGGGGTTTTGGCGGGCAGGGCGGGCGGTGCCCGGATGGAGCCGGGAGGGGCCGGGGCGGCCGCGCTGGAGCGCGGGGGGCGCTGGGGACGGGGGGACTTCAAAGTCCTGCCACGGGCAGGGACAGCTTCCGCTATCCCAGCGTGCTCCCAGCCCCGTCCAGCCTGGCCTTGGACACTTCCAGGGTTGGAGCAGCCGCAGCTGCTCTGGGCATCCTGTGCCTGAGATTTTCCGCTTAGTATCTCATGTATCAGAATCACAGAAACACTGCGGTTGGAAAAGCCCTCCCAGACCACCGAGTCCAACCTGTGCCCGATTGCCACCTTGTCACTAGCCCAGAGCACTGAGTTCCTTGGGTACCTCCAGGGGTGGGGACTCCAAACCTCTCTGGGCAGCCCCTTCCAATGCCTGACCACCCCTTCCGTGAATTAATTCTTCCTGATCTATGTCCTCTTGTCCTAACTCTGCCCTCTGGCAGTGGGAAGCCGTCCCCCCTTGTGTCCTGTCCCTTCATCCCTTGTCCCAGTCCCTCTCCAGTTCTCCCAGAGCCCCTTTAGGCTCTGGAAGGGGCTCTGAGCTCTCCCTGGATCCTTCCCTTCTCCAGGGGAACATTCCCAGCTCTCCCAGCCTGGCTCCAGAGCACAGAGGCTCCAGCCCTGGGAGCAGCTCCGTGGCTCCTCTGGACTCTCTCCAGCAGCTCCAGCTCCTTCTGCTGTTGGATATCCCAGGGCTGGGGCAGCTCTGCAGGTGGGGTCTCACCAGGTGCACACCGAAATTCCTAGAAATTAGTGGTTTTCCAAGTGGGTGTGGTGGCTGCACACTTGTCTCGTGACAGGAAACAATTTCCCTGCCCTTTGGTGCCATCCCACTTGCAGAGGCCCCGAGCTTTACACCTCAGTGATGGGCAGACATGGAAATCCCACATTGGGCATTTTGAGACGGTCCTGGTGTTACCAGGAAATAAGATGGGATTTTCCAGGGTGGGAATTCTATTCAACTCACTCCTAAGCTCTCCAGCAGTAGTGGGGTCTGTGGTGGTCTGTCACAAAACACTTTCCCAGTTGGCTTGGAAGGACAGACTTCAAGTTTGGGGAGATGCTCCATAGCCTGGGCAGGTGGAGAAGTTGAGGTGAACCTCTGCATGGACACCTTTCCACCCGAGTGTCTGGGTTCCCTGCAGTCCTGCCGGGCTTCCTGATCCCTGCAGTCTTGCACCACTTCCTGATCCCTGAAATCTTCCATGGCTTCCTGGTCCCTGCAATCCTTCATGGCTTCCTGATCCCTGAAACCCTCCATGGCTCCCTGATACCTGAAATCTTCCTGATCCCTGCAATCCTGCATGGCTTCCTGATCCCTGAAACCCTCCATGTCTTCCTGATCCCTGAAATCTTCCATGGCTTCCTGATCCCTGCAATCCTCCATGGCTTCCTGATCCCTGAAATCTTCCATGGCTTCCTGATACCTGAAATCCTCCATCTCTTCCTGATCCCTGCAATCCTGCATAGCTTCCTGATCCCTGAAATCCTCCATCGCTTCCTGATCCCTGCAATCCTGCATAGCTTCCTGTTCCCTGGAATCTTTCATGGCTTCCTGATCCCTGAAATCCTTCATGGCTTCCTGATCCCTGCAATCCTGCATAGCTCCCTGATCCCTGAAATCCTCCATCGCTTCCTGATCCCTGCATGGCTTCCCAATCCCTGCCACTCTGCATCGTTTCCCATCGGGTGCCGTGAGGAAGGAGGAGCTCAGCTTTCCCCTGACACAGCCATAACCAGATCCTGTCCCTGCCCAGGACAGGGAGGTTGGAACCGGGTGGTCTCTAAGGTCCCTTCCAGCGCGAGCCATTCCATGATTCCATGATTCCAGGACATTCTCTCCCTGAGGCACTCAGTAAGAGCACTGATTGACCTTCCGTATTTCAGCTGGTTGTCAGCAAGGGCAATTTCCCCTTGAAATCACAATTTTTATTTCATGTCCTCTCTCCTGGACCGCCCCTGAAGCTCCAGGAGCAGGTGGCAGCGGGTGCAGCTCCGTGAGCTGGCGCTGCCAGTGCTTCCCACGCGGCTGCCCCGCGGAGGAGGGACAGGAGGCTCCACGATCCGGGTTTCACTGACAGATCGCACAAAGTTCTTGAGCTCCACCTCAGCAGCAGCTGGGCTTTCCTGGGCTGGGTATTAGCAGTGCATCCAGCTGTCCACGTGGAGTATCCCAGACTCTCCAGCTCTCTGCTGGACACACAAACAGGTTTCATTCCCTACGAGTAGAGAAACTGAAATTACTGAAATATAAAGGTGTCTCCATAACATTTCCCATCTCCTGAGGGATTTATTCTGCTCAGAGCAGTTCTCTGCCACGTATCCAACAAACATCTCCCAAAAGGCATCATCTGCACTGGTTCTGCAGTGATTTGGGTGTTATTTTTCAGCTCTAGATAAACCTGAACACTCAAGTACAGCAAGGCAAACATTCCTTAAAATAATTTAAATGCTGACAAGAAAATGCAGCTTGATATCCAGATCCATCTCCTGTTACCAATGGAACGAAATGTTTGGCTCAGCCTGTCCTCGTGCTTGTTTACCCACATCCCTAAAAATCATCACCTAATAATTTCTGAGTGAGGCGTAAGAAAGTAACACCTCTGGGGGTGCATGGCTGCGGAGACTGGCGGAGGGAGAGAAAAGGCAGCAATATAAAAGTAAATCCCACTGGAAGCAGCAGCAATTCCATGCTTTCTTTCCCTGGAAGGACGAGGAACATCCTGCTTGATTTCAGTGCCATTTCCCCCTCGTTACAGCGGTGCAGGGGAGAGCAGAATTCGCACGGTTGTGGTGCTGAGAACAGATCCAAATGTCACCTGGGAGGAAATCTGCCACGTGCTTTTCTCCACTGCAAGTGACTGAAGGGCTCCTCTTGTCATAGAAGCCCGAAATTCTGTCATTCCTTTTATTTTTAGCAGAGCAATTCACAGGCAGGGAGGGGAGGAGGAAGGGTTTGCTGAGTGTTTATGGCTTACACATCACACAGGAAGCTGTTCACATTCTTTATTAATTGGCTAACAATATCCAGAGACTTACTCAGTCTGAGATGTAATATGCTAAGATCCTTTCCAATAAAATGTCACTGGGAATGAAAATGGCAGAGGAATTTTTAGAAAGGCCATCACTGAGGGAGATTCTTGGAGAGAGATGGACCTGCCTGGTTTGGCTTCCCCCAAGACTCTGTCAGCCCCAAGGGCTTTTAAAGGTGAAATGCAATATATTGGAATACAGGGATTGATTAGTATGCTAATTGCAGGGGAGGATATAAAATACAATCGTGACTACAAATACCTTGGAAAAAAGGAATATTTAAACATCAGGTCGTGGCTGGTGCCAGTGATGTGTTCATTGCCATGTGTTTGACGTGAGGGTTTCTGTGCACCAAGGCGGTTGGAAACTCATCATTATTGGGATCTGATCAACAGATTCCTCAGCTGTTCTGGAAAATAAATCTCAGCTGTGTTAGTGTTTGTGTATTTCAGTATCAGGTAACTTAAGAACACTTCCACCTGACTAAGCTTTTTTTTCCTGGTGTCTGATTGAAAGAAATGATATGGTTTAATGGGAGAGATCCAGGTAATCTCTACATCCGGTTTCAGTTTAAAAAATGGAGGGGAAAAGGCAAGTGAGTGAAGCTGAAGTGTGTCAGTGGGCAGAAGGGTGGGCAGCAAGGAGAAAGGAAGTGCTGATGCACCAGCAGAGTGATTAGGCAGGTGAGTCAATTAGAGAAGGACAGTGGGAGTTCCCTGCTGAAAGAGGAGCTGAAATGAGTCTTGTCAGTGAGAGAGAAGGAGTTCAGTCAGGCTGCAGGCCATGAAAGCAGGAATTAGGAGAATGATGACAATGATGAGGTAGAGCTGATGAGTAGAGCGCAGGCTCCGAGGAGGATAAGCGGGAATAAACGTATGAATGGGGAGGATGTGCTCCGTGGCTTCCCAGGCTGGAGCAGTCGGAGCTGGAACGGGTGGAACAGAGCCAGTGTAGGGCAACACTTTGGCTTTGAGGAGAGCCGGGAGCAGATTTTTCTCCTGGCTGGCTGCAGCAGCAGCACCAAAGTGCCAGGATTGCTGAAATCCCCCTGGAGAGAGCTGGAGGGTTTATTAGCTGATTCTGGCTAAATCACATTGAGGGATAAATGGAATCTGGGCTTAACTGCTCGTTTCTGATCCGAAAAGAGCAAATCAGGATTAAACCGGGAAAATGGTTTAATGAGATGAAATGATCTGAGGAACTTGGGCTCAGCATCCCTGCACCAAAGCTCGGCCTGGGATATTTGGGTCAGGATGGCAGCCGCCTCACAGCCACAGCCAGGATGGGATCTCCGGGTGGTTTGGGGTGGAAAAGACCTTAAAACCCACCCAGTGCCACCCCTGCCGTGGGCAGGGACACCTCCCACTATCCCAGGGGGCTCCAAGCCCAGTCCAACCTGGCCTTGGACACTTCCAGGGATCCAGGGGCAGCCACAGCTGCTCTGGGAACCTGTGCCAGTGTCCCTGTGCCATGGGAAAAATTGACTCAGGAAGGTCCAGTCTCCGAGGGGAAACAGTTCCTTCCAGTGGCCCCAGAAAGTGCCCAGGGCAACCAAACACCTGCTTGAGGTACTCTGGTAAGGTGCCCAAAATTTGGTTAAATAGACTCAAGTTTTGGGAACCTGAACTTAGAGAAAGCTTGGAATTTCTTCCTCTCAGTGGTGTATGAGTTGTTTAAAATTTTATTCCATATACAGGGATGAAAACTCTGCATTGGAAAGCTCTGGACCTGGGGGGAAAACAACTTCAGTGGGTACTGGGAATAAACAGGGAGCCTAAGAGAGGGATCAAGAGGATCTGTCCCTACGTGAAGCTTTATCCTGAGGCTCAGCAAGCTCAGGATGCATTTGGAGTGTGGAAGTGTCCGTGGGATGAGAACAGGAACTCCGGTGCCTTCCTGGGCAATGCCAAGCCCTGATTTCAAGGAAAAGGGGAACATTTGAGCCAACGTTTGTCCAGTGACCCAGAGTGGGCCGGGACCTGCTCCCAGGTGTGCCAGGGCTGCCATCCCCCCGCAGCACAGCTCCTGCCACAGGCACAGCTCCAGGACGGTGCCTTGACTCACGGCTTATGCAATCCTTCTCCTCCCCAGGAAGTGAGAAGGAACCCATTAAATCTGCCCACACAGCGTCTCTAATGCCTCAGCTGAGAGTGGTGGGGAATTATGATGGATCCATGAAGCCCTTCCCCAGGTTTTCAGGCAAATCAGGGAAAAGTTCCTTCAAAAAATGAACAGCTAATTATGGATTTTCCAGCTGCGATAATGTTTGAAGGTCTAAGTCTTTCTTTAATTAAATCAGAGGTTTACGACTGAACATTTCTGGTAGGAGTCTGTAGGGAGTAGCCTTTGAATTGGTAAATCAGCTCCTGAATAAACCACTTGTCAGGCTGAAACGCTGCGTTCCCTGAGTGCTGTGCTAAGTTTAAACAAGAAAATAACTGAATTTCGTGGAGATGAAAAATGGCAGTGCTGGAAACTGGAGGTTTTCTCTCTCCCTGAGGTGCAGAGTAGCTCCTGCAGAACATTTTCTGTCTGTGCCACCCCATCAGCTGCCGCTGCTCCAGCAGTGGAATCCTTTGTGCTCCATCACCCCTTCAGGCCTTGCTCTCTGTGCTGCCCAGGCTGCCAGAAACTCATCCATGGCCCCTGCTGCCCTGGGAGGGTGGGCAGGCCCTGGCACAGGGTGTCCAGAGCAGCTGTGGCTGCCCCTGGATCCCTGGAAGTGTCCAAGGCCAGGCTGGACGGGGCTGGGCGCAGCCTGGGACAGTGGGAGCTGTCCCTGCCTGTGGCAGGAGTGGGAATGGATGGTGTCTCTTCCAACCCACCCCGTTCCCTGTTTCTCCAGTTGGACTGGGGGATTTTAGGCTCTCTAGACCCAGATGTGCCAGGACTACCCCACTTGTCCATTGATCTCCCTGATCCAATCTGCAGCAGCATCAGGGCTCTGGGGCTGTGCCTGTGGAAGCCACGGCCTCTGCTTCATGCCTGAAATGTTGGGAAGTGTTAAGTTCCCAATGTTTTGTCCAGGTGCAGACCCCCAGGTGTGCCCATCACAGCCGTGCCCTCGTGCCTGGGCACTCAGGGTGCCAGAACTACACACCACAGTTGGCAGCATTTTCCCTGGGGGTAATTCCTGAAGCCACCTGCTCTCTTTCCTCATGGACCATAAACCCAGACAGTTTTCCATAATGTCCAGATGACAGCATTAAGGAATTGCCTTCTGTGCTCAGCCACCTCCCCTCTGCCTTGTGCCCACTCTCGGGTCTCTTCTACCTCTGGCTGCTCTGCCAAGTTGCCCAGCCTGAGCCCACCCCTGAAACCAGCTCCCTGCTCCGTGTCCAGGGTGCAGAGAGCTTGGGCTGGATTGGGCATGGCAGTTATGGAAAGTTAAATTCCCCCAGCACAGACCAATCTGAACTGGGGTGTGTGAGCTCTCTTTGTAATCTGTGGGGAAGAATCAGAGTCTTTGAGGGCGTGAGTCAGCTAATCTGTTTCAGGTCTCTATTTTGGGAGGAGATGAAGCATGTCCTCAAATTTTCTGTTCTTCTGTGTTGACTTTAAAGGGAGCCCAACGTGACTTGCTCAGATGGAGATGTCTGTGATAAGAGGTCTATCTTTGGTCGGGTGCATCGCAACAATGAAGGGAAAGGGTGACTTCATCCATTTTATATTCATTCTTTTGATGGAGCCACTCAATCTCAAGTTCTGCTACCTGGCAAAGACACAGCTCATTCCATGAGGGCCCCTTTCCTTGCTCTGCTTCTTTCCAAGGACAGGGTCTTACCTGACACTCCCAAGAGTTTATGGACAACGTACGTGGAGACCCTTCCCTACCTCGAGCTTCCCTGCCCTCCACCTGCCTTTCCCTCCTCTCCTCCTGAGGTGAGAGGTTCTCGGTGTTCCCACACTCACCTCAGACACCTCACGCTGTCTCCTTTGCACTCACTTTCATCCCTTCCCTCTCTGCCCCCGCTCCCTCATCCCTGACGGATCATTTCTCCCCAGAGTCACACCTTAGGTCCTCTCGTGGCCAAACCGCTCCACCCTGGCACCCGTCTGAGCCCTGCACTCCTGCCCCACCCTCCTCTCTCCACCTCCAAGGTCCCTGGACACCCTGAACAATTGCTGCCACACACTGAGGAGCCGAGGCTGGAAGGGACTCAGCAAATCCAACCGGATCAGGTTGCTCAGGACTTCATCCAGTGAAGTTCTGAAGGTCTCCAAGGATGGACATACCAAGCCTATCTAGAGTTCTTCCAGTGCCCATCCCTTTCAATAGCTCAGAAATGCTCCTTCCAGGGTCCCTCATGAAAGTTAAATGAATAAAATGTTAAAAAGTTAAATCTCAAAACCAGTGGTTCATCCTCGCCTTCCCTGACCACGAGTCCATCCCAGAAGTTACACTGCTCTTGAAGTTGTGCGCTTCTCTGGAATCTTCCAATTTCCCCAGTGGCTCCTTCAGTGTGGACTTTAGAGGACATTTTGTTCCCCTTTATGAGGTGCAAGAAAGCTGGACATGCCCTGGCCATGAGCATTGACCCCCAGAGCCCCCCGTGCCCGGGGCTGATCCCAGTGTGGGCAGCAGGAAAGGTGGGAATTCTGCCCCTGTGCCCCGCTCAGGTGAGACCCCACCTGGAATTCTGCCTCCAGCCCTGGGGGATCCGACAGCAGAAGGAGCTGGAGCTGCTGGAGAGAGTCCAGAGGGGCCACGGAGCTGCCCCCAGGGCTGGAGCCCCTCTGCTCTGGAGCCAGGCTGGGAGCGCTGGGAATGTTCCCCGGGAGAAGGGAAGGATCCCGGGAGAGCTCAGAGCCCCTTCCAGAGCCTCAAGGGGCTCCAGGAGAGCTGGAGAGGGATCGGGACAAGGGATGGAGGGACAGGACACAGGGAATGGCTTCCCACTGCCAGAGGGCAGGGATTACATGGGAAATTGGGAAGGAATTCCTGGCTATGAGGGTGGGCAGGCCCTGGCACAAGGTGCCCAGAGCAGCTGTGGCTGCCCCTGGATCCCTGGAAGTGTCCCAGGCCAGGCTGGACGGGGCTGGGAGCACCCTGGGATGGTGGAAGCTGTCCCTGCCCGTGGCCGGCGTAGAACTGGATGGGCTTTGAGGTCCCTTCCACTCCCTGACTCCCTGTCAGCATCGGGGCCCAGCTCTGCTCCGTGCCCTGGTGCTGCCCAGCCCCTTCCTCCCTTTCCCACCCCGCTCCCGCGTTTTGCTGCCATTCCTGCAGAAAGCTCCTCCCGGCTCCCGGGGTGCGGAGCTGCCTTCCCGTCAGGCTGGCTGCCGTTGGATCCTTGTTCCCTTGCTCTCCTCCATCTGGCTGGCTCCATCTGTTCCACGCTGCCGGGGCCCCAGAGCTCTGTGAGGCACAGGCTGTCCTTTTCCGTGCTGTCTGTGCCGCAGCACGGCCTGCCTGGGAGCAGGGCTGAGAGACGCTCTCACGAGCAATATTCCGTACGAGAAACTGTCGGTTTGTGTAATTGATACCTAAATAACAGTTTCTTTGAACTCGCAGCAGTGGGTGCCCGGCCGTCGTCTCTCACGAGAAAGGAGAGAAGCCTTGAATTTGTACCAGACCTGACCTCCCCAAATCCCCCTCAGGGGTCACGAGTGACTGCCTCAGTTTTAACCTGCAGATCATCCTGCAGTTACTGAAGTTATAATTATAAACCTCCAAAGCAAGACTAATAACTTGCAACTGTAGTTCATTTTCAGTCTTGGCTGAGAAAAGGCTGCAACCAGACTGAGCAATTTTAATTGAGGTAAATTAAGGATTTAAATTTAGCGTGGTAACTAAAATCCCACGAATCACAAACCATCACCCCATGTTAACTGCATGATCATCCTCTTATTATTTCTTGGTTTCTGCCCAGTCAGAAAAATCATCATTGCAGTGTTAGTCATGCACTGGGGGTCTGGGAACTTAGAATACTTTACATTGTGTTTCTTTCTTACTTCATGGGAGGGTTTTTTATTGCTTTACTATTAAAGTACAGTACAGTGCTATTTCAGGACAGAGACCTTTAAAATTAACTGAGTTTTTATACTTTGTAAAAATAAGAGACCTACCTGAGAAACTATTTCAATGCTCATTCTTCATTTTAATACTGAGTACCTGAAGCAGTAAAAGATTTTGCTCTTAATCATATTAATGAACTTGATTATTTTAGGAATACAGGCTGCCAAGCAGGTTATCTATTTTAGTCTGTATCAGCATCATAAATTAACGTAGCAATTAAAAGGAAACGTGTAGCAAATAACAAATGTGTGAACGTTTGCACAGGTGGGATGGTTGGGCAGGGGGGGAATGGGATGAAGGCAACAGAGTCCCAGGAATGTGTTTTAGAGGAACCAGTTGTCCCATTTGGTCATTCCCAGGGCAGTCAAGAAGGAAATGGGACTTCCTTGCACAGAAATTACAATTCTGTTATCCGTAGGAGTTTTCCACATGGACTACTTATTTTATTTTGTCTTGAATGGGTAATGACTTTAAACTGAAAGAGGGAAGGTTTAGGCTGGATATCAGGAAGGAATTGCTCCCTGGGAGGGTGGCGAGGCCCTGGCACAGGGTGCCCAGAGAAGCCGTGGCTGCCCCTGGATCCAAGGCCAGGCTGGACGGGGCTTGGAGCACGTGGAAGCTGTCCAGGGGATCAGAACAAGATAATCTTTAAGGTTCTTCCAACCCAAACCATCCTGTGGTTCTATATTTCTATGATTTATATCCCAGAAATGTTTCACATTCTGGACACAGATTAACTCCAGAGAAATCTGACAATATGAAGAAATATTTATGTCTTGTGACTGTAAGAGCCAGAAACAAAGTGCTGGGCACTGTCTGAGGGGAGGAAGGAGGGATTTGTAGTTCAGTTACCCAGCAAAGGCTGAGGCGAGGAGCAGCTTCCAGTCTGGGATGGGGACGGGCACCTCTCCAGGGGCTTTGGCTGTTCAAAAGTCCTGAGAAGTTTGGCTTCACCCCGGCTGAAAGCAGCTTCCTCGGCAGCTCCGCCTGTGAGAGGGGTTGTGAGCTCTTCCTAATTACAGCATCAGGGAATGGGTTGGGTTGGGAGAGACCTTAAATCCCATCCCATCCCACCCCTGCCATGGGCAGGGACACCTTGCACTGTCCCAGGGTGCTCCAAGCCCCGTCCAGCCTGGCCTTGGACACTTCCAGGGCTCCAGGGGCAGCCACAGCTGCTCTGGGCACCCTGTGCCAGGGCCTGCCCACCCTCACAGGGAACAATTCCTTCCCAATATCCCATCTATCCCTGCCCTCTGGCAGTTCATCCTCACAAATTCCCCCCAGCTCCTCCCTGCACAGGTCACTGCTGTGGTGACCTCGGCTTCTCCTGGGACAGGGCACGGAACAAGGACCTGGAGTCTGAGCTCTGCTTCTCCTGCCCTGAAGGCAGCACCCATCAGTGGCTCCCAGTCACATTCACGTGACAGTGCCATGAACTTCCCAGTGTCTCGGGAAGGTCAGAGAGAAAATCATCCTTCACCATCACGGCAGTTTCCCAGTTCTAACGCAGAAAATTCCTGCTGGGAATGTAAATGTTCCCACTGGCAGGTGTCCTCCCCGCCTTCCCCAGCTCCCCGTGGAGCTCTGCCTGAGCTGAGAGCTCAGGGGTGAGGGAAACGATCTCCAGGCCTGAGCCATCACCCTCCTAAATCACCTGTGCCCGTTCCACCGCGCAGGTGGATCCCAGCCAGTCCTGCATCCCGGGCTCTTGGCTGCCTGGGAACGCCGGTTGCTCACCCGTGCCGCGAGAGCCCCGGTGCTGCAACGCTCCAAACACCCCGTACAGGCAGTGCTGGGCTGCAGCCCAGAGCTGAAGGGTGGCAAAAGAAAGATGAGAGGAAGGGAAACGCGAGATGATTGGTAAAAATATAATTCCACTGATAATTCCATCTGTCAGACCAATAACTCGCTCGTAATGTTTTTTTTATACTAATAACTCCTGCTTACATAACAGCTCCTGTATGTGGCTTCTTAAGCAGTTTGTAAGTATTCATTAAAGCCCAAAACAGCCATGTGAGGCAGATGGGAATTCACATCCACTCTCCCTGTCATCACTCCCGCATTCCACAGGCAGGGAAGTTGGCAGGGCTGGCTCCAGGCTTTGCAGCGCTGCGGGCGAAATTCAGTTTGCTGGGAACAGAGCAGTTCCTGGCCTTGGAGTGCAGAGAGCCAGGCATGGAGCAGGGTGGGATGGGCAGGAAGGAGGCATTGGGTCACCTCCTGCCAACTCCGCTTCCTTCAGACCCCAGGAGGCAGATCCAGCAGCCCTGGGGCGAGACTCGGCCGTGTGGAGGGCGCAGCTGGGCACCGCTGTGGTCACTGCTGGGGTGCTCAGAACGGTCCCTGTCTGGCTGGAATTTCAGGTCTTCAGCCTCTCTGCTCTGGAGCCAGGCTGGGAGAGCTGGGAATGTTCCCCTGGAGAAGGGAAGGCTCCCGGGAGAGCTCAGATTCCAGAGCCNAGAGCTCAGAGCCCCTTCCAGAGCCTCAAGGGGCTCCAGGAGAGCTGGAGAGGGATTGGGACAAGGGATGGAGGAACAGGACACAGGGAATGGCTTCCCACTGCCAGAGGGCAGGGATAGATGGGATATGGGGAAGGAATTCCTGATTGTGAGGGTAGGGAGGCCCTGGCACAGGGTGCCCAGAGCAGCTGTGGCTGCCCCTGGATCCCTGGAAGTGTCCAAGGCCAGGCTGGATGGGGCTTGGAGCTCCCTGGGATAGTGGGAGGTGTCCCTGCCCGTGGCAGGGGTGGATCAAAAGTCTCTTTAAGGTCCCTTCCCACCCAAACCTTTCCATGATTTTGCTGCTCTGGGAAAGCACTGCTGAGTGTGTCTGGAGACAGAACTGGCATCTGGGAAGAAGGGCTGGGCAATAAATCTATAATGAACCCAGGAAAAGAGTGGGGTCTCCTCATCCATGTCCATGAGTTACAGATCACCTCCTCCCCTCCCTGTCCTCCAGAGTGAACAAGAAAACTGCAACCAGCCCTGAGGTGGGTGCTTGGACAATCAGCACCCTGAATCTGCCAGGCATTTGAAGCAGAGTCCTGTAAATCCTCATTTTCAGTCCCTGGAGTCCCTGTGATAACTTGGAAATCTCAATAGATGATCAGTCCTTAATAATAATCATCATCATCATCATTGCTGTCGTTGTTATTCTTATTGTTAATATCATTATCATTATCATTACCTACGATGATGTTGTTATTTGGGTCCTGGCAGTGGTCTAACAAAGAAATGGCTCCCCTCGGCCCTCAGGGTGCAGAAACACAACTCTGAGTGGTTTGGCCCAAGCTGAGGCAGGACAGGCACACGAGGGGTCCCCTCGTCCTTGCCTGGCTGTCCCACCTGGAGGCCTCCACGCTCCCGGACAGGCAGTGGAGCTCAGGCAGCGGAGCCTGGGGGTCCCACGGGCCCCGACCCGGGTGCTCCTCTCTGCGGAGCTCTGCCGGCCCCACGTGAGCACACCGGGGCTGTGTGACCGCACGCACGGAGCCCGTTGGCGTCAGCGCCAGCTTCAGCTACTGATTGAAAAACACACCAAGTGTGTAGCTGCCCTCTGCAGATGCTGCTTGCAGAACCCAATGTCCCCAGCGAGTTCTTTCGGGCTTTAGCTGCAAAGACAGAATGCAACCCCCCAGAGCAGCGTTAGGAGGGGTCACATCCCCCGTGGCAGCTCCTGGTTGGCACCCCCAAAGCCAGGCCCAGGTTCCAGGCTCTGTCCCTCCCCACCCGCTGACCTATTCCCTGTGAGTCACTTCGTGCTGCCTCAACCTTTTCACGCTCTCCCCCGCTCCTTTTGATGCAGAAGCCAATCTAAAATGGGGGCTGTGCCTTGGGAAAAGTGCATTTCACTCCCTCTCCGGTTCGACGCTGCCAGGCTGGCATTTCACACGCAGCTGGTCAGGGCCTGTCACCTGCGATGGGGACGTGTGTCTGGGAGGTCACTCTGAGCGTGGGGGCTGTGAATCAACACCTGAGAGGTGTAAGACGTCCATCCTAATTCCCTGGGCTCTCTCAGACATCTGTGAGCTTGGCTTCCTTGGAAACCAGGCTTAGGTGACTGCGCATCCATCCTGCTGTCTGTTCCTACTCCTCATTTTACGGGAATCAAGTCATAACTGCCCGAGAGCCTTGGGCAGCTTCAACCACGGGGCCAGGAAGATGGGGAAGGGTTCAGAGGGGAACCAGTATGAGGGATGGCTGAGGGCACCTGGAATGTTCAGCTGGAGCAGGGGAGACGGAGGGCAGAGCTCAGTGGGGGCTGCAGCAAATCCTGAGGGCAGCTCGGACCTCTGCTCCCTGGGACAGGGACAGGGACAGGGAATGTCTGGAGCTGTTTCAGGAAGGTTTAGGTGGATGTCAGGGAAAGGCTCTTCCCCCAGAGGGTGCTGGGCACTGACCAGGCTCCTCAGGGAATGGGGACATTCCCAAGGCTGCCAGAGCTCCAGGAGTCTTTGGACAACGCTCCCAGGGATGCACAGGGCGGGATTGCTGGGGTGTCCTGGGCAGGGGCAGGAGTTGGATCCATGATCCTTAGGGGTCCCTTCCAGCTGAGGATTTTCTATGGTTTTATGACCCCAATCTTGTGAATGTCCCGAGCACAGAAGGATTTTTGTAGAGGCTGTTAATTAGAGCCTTATGAGGTATCAGGGACCCAATTAAGAGCTGCAGCTCTGTAGGGCCTCAGACTTCCCTGGTGCTCCTTAGCTCTGCCCACCTCGTTCACCTGCTTGGCTCCCCCCGTCCATCCCCGCCTGCCTGGGCTGACATTCTCCCATCTTCCAGACTATTCTTTAGGTGAGAAGTTGCCCTTTCCACCTCCACCTCCACCCTCCACTCCATCACCCTTTTCCCTCTTTGGGTTCGTTTCCCTTGAGGTGCCCACGATGTGCCAACACCAACCTGCTGATCCCTGGCAGTGACTGACGGGGCCGTGGTGCCAAATGCTCTGAATCCCTGCTCCTGGCTCAGCACAGATCCACGGATCCCGGCACAGCATCGCTCCTGGGCACAGAGTTAGACAAGGAATTGCGTCCCCTCAGGTGGCTTTTCCAGTTGCCATTTTTGGCTACGGGATCACCTGGAATGTGCACGTGGGAAAAAACCTGTGGTAACCTCTGTGTTGTGGCTGTATCAGAGTTCCAGTAATTTTACTGGCAGGATTTGCGTGTCCTTCCAGCTGTGAAGGAAAGCCCTTGGTTGGCTCTTTGTCATCCACCCCACTCGGATTTTAGGAGCTCCTTTGAAAATCCGTGTGACCCAAGTTCAGGATTTTCTAGTGCAAACAGAGCCATGGGCAGGGACAGCTCCCACTGTCCCAGGGGGCTCCAAGCCCTGTCCAACCTGGCCTTGGACACTTCCAGGGATCCAGGGGCAGCCACAGCTGCTCTGGGCACCCTGTGCCAGGGCCTCCCCACCCTCACAACCAGGAATTCCTTCCCCATATCCCATCTATCCCTGCCCTCTGGCAGTGGAAAGCTATTCCCTGTGTCCTGTCCCTCCATCCCTTGTCCAAAGTCCCTTTCCCACTCTCTGGGATCCCCCTTAGGCACTGGAAAGCCACAATCTTGCTGGAACAGAAGTCAAATGTTTCACATGGAGTTGTTTCCTGGATGCAAAGATAAACTGTGTGCCCAGCACAGACATTCTGCTGCTGGTTCCTCTGCTCCAGCTGCTCATCCTGGCTTTTCCCTTTTCCAATGCCTCCTTTCAGTTGCTCAGAACTTTTGCCAAACTGGAATTGTTTGGACAAGAGTTTTCTGGGACAAACATCTCTCTCTGCCTGAGATCCTGTGTAAAGTTTCAGATAAAACAGTCCTGTGGTTTTTCAGGAATGAAGGGAGGAGAAGAGAAACATTATTTTGCCAGATTAGAAAATGTTCTGGAGTGTTCTAAAATGTGGAGATGCCTATCCCAGGAAACTCCCCTGAACAGCTTTGAAAAATCTGGCTTTTTTCCTTGTTCACCTGGTCTAGTGGAGGTGTCCCTGCCCATGGCAGGGGTTGGAATGAGGTGGACTTTAAGGTCCCTTCCCACCCAAACCATTCCATGATCCTACAATATTGGAATGACTTAATTAATGAAAACACAAAGGTTCTGTAGCAGTGAAAAGCAAATAGAGACAGCTTGGCAAAGAGCACAGTAGGGTTTGAGCACCTCTGGGGAGTTACAGCCTCGGCTTTGCTCTTCCAGGGAAGAGTAATTCCACAGCAGCCCATTCCATGAGTCAGCTCCAGGGACTGGCCTGGCCCTGTGATTCAATGGCAGTCGAAATGTAAAGCCTGATTTCCAGGAGCTGAACCCTGACAAAGGGGGCTGGAACCTCCCAGTCCTTGACGAACATTCCAGGCTCGGCTCAGGGAAGCGCCTGACATCGGCAAACCAGCAGCATTTTGTGGACCACGGCAGGGAAGCACCAAGCATTGTCCATCACCTCGCTCCTGAGTGCAGAGCGGCTGGGCAGGACGGGCTGTAACCACTGAGGGGAAGTGCCCAGTCACCACCTCCGGGGCAGCACCTCACCACTGGGAAGGGTCAGCAGTGCCAGAGAAACGTGGCCTCCCTTCCTCTCCTGCAAATCAGGCGTGGTTCTTCCTCGGAAATCTTCGAGCTGCCAGTGCTTTGTGGCTTTACGGCTTCTACTGTCAGTAGCTGAAGTCTAAAAAAAGGGGGAAAAAAGAAGAAAATGCCATGTGGAAGTTAAAATAGGAAATATCAGTACGTTCTGTACCAAAACTGGTTGTTTCAGAGCTAAGAGTAAATACTCGTGATCATATTCAGACCCTGAGGATGCATGGATTATGCCTTGGACAAATCAGGAAATACAGGAAGTGGGCATTTCCTGAGAAATCAGCTTTATTTATTTCACTGGGAAAAGAGAAAAGGAGAATTCCGAGCAGTCAGTCACTGAGGAAACAAAACTGTGCATGGCACCAAATGTCTGTGTGTGAAGTCAGGGGTGGGGCAGGATCATCCCAGGGGGGCTGGGGTTGGGATGGGCCTTGAAGATCATCCAGTTCCAACTCCCTGGCAGAGGATTTGCACCTCCCTGTCCCCCCTGAAACACTCCTCAAGCATCCATGGATTCAATCTCACAACGTTCCTCTGTCATCACAGGGATCTCCCTGGGTTTGGCCCAGAGCAGCTGTGGCTGCCCCATCCCTGGAATGTTCCAGGCCAGGCTGGACGGGGCTTGGAGCAGCCTGGGATAGTGGGAGGTGTCCCTGCCCATGGCAGGGGGTGGAATAAATGGGCTTTAAGTCTCTTCCCACCCAGACCACTGCAGGATTCACTCACTAACCTGTCTCACCTGAGTCGTTCCCGGAGCCGACTCCAAGCCGAGCCTCAGCCAGTCAGGCTGGATAATCCATGGCCCTGGAGCACTTCCATGAAATTCCTCCCTGTAGGTGACCAGGGCATGGAATGATAGTGTTTAACCAGGTCTTTTCCATCGGGAAGCCAAGGCACGGCCAAGGCACAATCAAACCTCCTGTAATTAGCAGAGACCGAGAGGCTGCCGAGGAGCGCGGCCCTGCCCTGCTGGGAGAGGGATGTTCCCAGGCAATCCTGGGCAACCAAACCTTTGACTGGGAGCTCAAATCCCCTGTAGGAACAGCTGCTGCTTCCAGCTGGAAATTCAAAGTGCCCAAATGTGCCACTGGCCTCGCTGGATCTTGTATTTGTCACGGGATCCTGATTCCCCCCAGCACCTCAGTCCGAGCTCGCGGCAGCTCCCGGTCCTCCCCCTGTCCTGGAGATCAAGAGGAGCAGAGGGATGGGTCAGTGCACGGCAGGATTCCCTTGATAAGGAGCTGGGATGGAGCCAGAGCGTGGGAGAGACAAGACAGGACTTCCAGAGGATTTCCCAGTTAAAATATAGCCTCTGTTTGGCACGTAGGTACTGCCTAACCCAGATTCTGGGAATCACAACAGCCAGGGTTGACTGTGAGCGCTGCTTGGAGACCTGAAAGCAGAAAGCATCTTAAAAAAAATAGGAACTCAAAATTCTATATAGAAATCTGGGAACCTGGGGAGTCACCTTTGTGTTACCTGAACACTGTGGGTCCACAGCTCTGACTGAATCCTCATTTCCAGGTATTTTTCCTGTCTGTACGGCAAGGAAATGTTTGTTTTTCACAGAGGTTCATCGATTTGGTGATTTTTCCTGGGCAGAGGTTTAAAGGGCCAGCACTGAAAGAGGTGACCAAGCTTTAGAAACATCTCCCTTCAGGAACATCCTTTTTTGTTTTTATTTATCTATTGCCCCAGAATTCCTTGGAGCAGACTCAGCTCCTTCTCCTGTTTATTTTTAGTTGTGAACTGGAGCAGGGAAGGAGAACTCAGTGTGAGCTGAGCCTGCATCTGTCATCTCTGGCTGTCACATCCCCACAGACACCGGGTCCGGCCCTTGCCTCGCCTCCAGCAGCATCCCAGCGATTCCATCCCGCTTTCCTCAGGAAAACAGCAGCAGAAGAGAGCTCAGGGAAGGAAGTTCACAGCATCAACAGGCTGCAGCATTGTCCTTAAATCAGCATCTGCTTCTCTTGTCAGGGTTTCCATGGAGACGTTGCACTGTCCTGGCAGGCGCTTCATGCTTCATGCTAATTATATTTATTTGTGTTCAGCAGAGAGCAGAGGGGGCCCAGCCCTGCTGTGTCCATGTGGAGTGACACAGGATTCCCCCTGGATCCGTCAGGCACGGCCCCGGGCACAGAGCAGGGAGACACAGGGGTTGTTTCCTCCTGGTCCTGGGGGTGCAGTCGGCTCCCTGCAGCTCTGGGCAAATCTGCACAGAGAGGAGGGTCCTGGAAGGGAGCTGCGAGCAAACCTGGCCCTGGGACTTGGGAGCAGCCGAGGGAGCTGGGAAGGGGGCTGGAGCAGCAGGAGCAGCTGAGGGAACTGGGAAAGGGGCTCAGCCTGGAGCAGAGTGGGATCAGGGGGGCCCTTCTGGCTCTGCACAAGTCCCTGACAGGAGGGGGCAGCCAGGGGGGATTTGGGATCTGCTCCCAGGGAGTAGAGACAGGGGGAGAGGGAAAGGCCTCAGCTGTGCCAGGGGAGGGGCAGGTGGGATACTGGGAAAATTCCTCCTGGAAAGGGCTGTCCAGCCCTGGAGTTCCCATCCCTGAGGGATTTCAAAGCCCTGTGGATGTGGCACCTGGGGCCATGGGGCAGGGGTGGCCTGGGCAGTGCTGGGAATGGCTGGACTCAATGGGCTCAGAGGGCTTTTCCAACCTAAACAATTCTGGGATTCTATGCCCAAAGTCCGGGTGATTCCCAGTGCATGGCTGAAGCAGGAGGTGCTGGAACAGCCCAGGGAGGTCTCCTTCCTGCAGCTCCAAGGGATGGGATGTCCTGCACCAGGAACACGGGGTTGGTCACTCTGAGTCAACCTGAAGACAGATCCAGCCACCTTCATCATCCCATGGCAGCCTGGGGTGCCAAATGCTCTCTGGCATTTACATTTTGGGGTGACATTTTCCCATCTCCACCAGGCTTGGGCAGCCCAATCGAGTGAGATGGGGAATTCTGCTCCTCTCGTAGCTGAACAATGGAATAGACATCATTTATATCTGTTTACACACCATACCGTGGTTCGTGGTTTTCCTAATTACATACCGAGACACCAGAGCAGCTCGTTTGGAGACTTCCATGAATTTCCGTGCACTTCCAACCTTTGGCATGAATATCATTGAGTTTTATTAACATAATTAATGCTAAAAAGAAAGGACTGCTATCATCTCACTCCTGGATGTCGGAGCTGAGTCGAGATCACAAGACTGCAACCACAAGCAATAAATCAGAACGATTGGACGGACTTGCCTTCGTTAGCAGCCTTTAGGTTTGGAGGAGGAATTGATGGCACAGGGAGCTGCCTTCGGAGCCCGATGGTTTTATTGCACAGACAGGAGAGTTCATAAATCTTCCTGCTGCTCTGATTAACGATTCTGGAGAGTGTCTCTCCACATTCTTGGAAGCTTTCCTGAAAAGGAGCAATGAGCTGGTCAAGGAATCAAATAACACAACAGAAAAGCTGCTGGAGAAATCCATCTCGGAGCAGGGGCTGGGCCAGGGGTGTGTGCCCGGTGTGTTCTGCTCCTGCTGATCAGGGGGGAAGGGAACTGAGGGGGTTCATGGGCAGGATTGGAAGTGGGTGCTTGGAAAGGCAACAAGGGCTGCAGGGAGCATGGAATTAACTCCAACCTCCGCAACATCCTGGGGCAATTCACTGAGTTTGCAGCACTGGGTTCACAAACACAGAGCCCCAGAGTTGTCCAGATTGGAAAAACCCTCCAAGACCATCAAGTCCAGCCGTTCCCAGCACCGCCCAGGCCACCACTGCCCCATGGCCCCAGGTGCCACATCCACGGGGATTTGAAATCCCTCAGGGATGGGGACTCCACCCCTGCCCTGGGCAGCTGTGCCAGGGACTGACCACCCTTTCCATGAAGGAATTTCCTAATATCCCACCTGCCCCTCCCCTGGCACAGCTGAGGCCGTTCCCTCTTCTCCTGTCCCTGTTCCCTGGGAGCAGATCCCAAATCCCCCCTGGCTGCCCCCTCCTGTCAGGGACTTGTGCAGAGCCAGAAGGGCCCCCC
>WBMZ01000654.1:0-56730 GCA_013400975.1 Atrichornis clamosus | reverse complement strand
GGTGTGATTATTGTTGGTGCTTTCAGGGGGAAGCTCTCCCACCTGTGTCTTTTGTGAAGCCAAATGGATCCTACCTCACCACAGGGTTTCCTTATCTTATCTAACACCCAGCTTGCAGTCTGAGGAGCCAAGCATGCGCTTGGCAGTTGTTGCAAATGACCTGTCATTAACAGCTCATCAGGGCTAATACAGATGGGGTAGAATACATTGCTTTACTACATCCCCACAACTCAGGACAACTAGGAAGATAATTTCTAATGTTGTGATGTTACTGCCCAGCTGTATGTAACCACATCATCATATTAAATATAGAACTTTGAGTCACTGGGTTCTCTAAATAACAAAAGCTAAAAGCTGCTTCTGAGGTACTAATTCTAAATTTGACTGTGGTTTGAGTTTATAGGGCTCTTTAAACGTGGAGTTTGTGACAGTTCGAGACATTACAAAAACATCCAGTGAAACAGAGGAATGTGGAAATTGGTGTAAATTGGTATAAACTGTGAGATAACTCTGTAATTGTTTTTGAGTGAGAATAGAATAAGTAGAGAGAGAGAGAGAGAGAGGTTCTTAGAGAATTTATTGGTGGTACAAGGCCATGACAAGTTTATTTTTACTCAGCCAAATCCTTTTCTTTATTGCCCTTCATGTTAATTCCATTTCAGAAAGGGAATGTGCTTTTATGGATACCTCTTACTTTCTTATTTTAAATACAGTAAAATGATCATACAGATATACACTTTCAAAGTTAGGTAGAAAACAAGTTTGTAGTTAGTTGCCCCATTCAGCAACATTATTGGAACAAAATGTTTTCACTGAAAGCTCTTCTTGGGAATATGGCAAACACGGTGGAAGAATTTAGTGGACTGAAGAACAATTGCTGGCTTTTATAACTATGCAGATAAAATTATTTTGAATGAAATGTGTAGTCAAAAAGTGTTTTCAATATGTTACACCAACATATTGGGGAATAATGGTCATAGCTCAGAAGTTTACTGTACTATTGTTACTGGAACCTTGGCTTTGTCCTGCCTGTTCAGCTATTACCTTTGTAATCCCACTTCAGGTAGAGAGATTTGAAGATATCCATAGGTTACTTTTATTAAGAGTTTTGCAGGAGGAGAATAAATCATCACATTAAAAGTGTTAAAGAATCATTCATGTGTTGAATGAATGTATTACTCTATTAATGATTTTTGTAGCATTATAAATTTCTGATAGTAGCAGTAGCATAGGAAAATAAAAATACTGCTAGTTTCTGCAACATTCTCTGCTTTCTGTTTTAAGAGATAGAGTGTGAAAACCATGGCATTTCTTGTGCATTCATTGACCAGTGGAATTCAGCTTTAACATTATGGTTGCTTACCTTTTAATTTTGTCTTAAGGAGGCCTTGAGGGAAGCCATACATGTGAGACTCTGTCTGAGCTGTCCCTAGTTGGAGGAGGGCTGAGCTCAGGAAAACGATTCAATACAGTGCTCTCTTGAAAAGAAAAAAAAGAATTTAAAAAATTGCAGTGAGGGGGTAGGTTAGTAACAGCCTTTTGCTTCAGGGAACTACTTAGAATGTAAAGGAATGGCCCAGTGGGAATAAAAGCCATTTAATATTTTCAGGTCATTCAGACTTCTGAGGGTTTGGTTTGTTATTGTCTTCTGTTACTTGATAGAGACTAAACTGAGCTTTTGTTGAATTATTGCAGCAAACTGATTAGTTTTCTGAGAAGTGATTGCAGTGAATGTATGTTGCGTGTTAAAAGATAATAGAAATAATTGTAAGCCTTGACCTATAGGTATTTAATCTTATGTGACATTTAAAAGTTTCTTTTAACTTCAACAGTCTTGAAAATGAAGAAACATCATCAGTTTTTCAGTTTTCATCATTATTTCAATGGAAAACTTGACTTCAGTCCTAACTGCTTTACTGCTGCTCAAAATATTGATGCTTTTATTTTTAAATTAGTGGTATTTCTGGAGGTATTAATAATCTTTTCTTCCTTTCTTTTGAACAGATCATGACAGTACCAAATGATCCCTATACTTTCCTCTCTTGTGGTGAAGATGGCACTGTGAGATGGTTTGATACTCGAATCAAAACAAGCTGCACAAAGGAAGATTGTAAAGATGTAAGAGTTAAATCTTTTAATAAAAATGTACATCAGACAAACATAAGATATGAATTCTGATAAAGATTTTAGGAAATAATAGATTTCAAGGTTGTTGTTGGAGATGAGAATGTTTCCCAAGAAAGAATAAAAGTCTGTGAGTGTTTTTTTATTTTTATTTTTTAGTTTTAATATCTCCTTTAGCATTTTTTAGTTTATAACTTTGTTGTGAGGTTCCAAAAAAGGATAGAAAAGATTGCATGTTGAAATGGAATCTCTGGCTCTGATTTACATTAGTACTATAAAGTGCAGGGCTGGAGACAAAAAATGAGCCTTGAGAATCACCTGCAGCCTTGTGTTCTTGAGCATCTTTTGTCCCTCTGTAAGAAAAGATTTGGTAATGAATTATACTGGGTCACTGCTATTACTCCCTAGAAGGTGAGGTGTTGGTGGTGTCAGCTGTGTTTGGATTTTAGAAACAATTTTAATATTGAATTGGAGAGAAACTACCAAAGTATGTATTGCTAGTTTTGATTAATTTTGTTCAACTTTGTCCATACTTACCAATTCTAGGGGTATCTTTCATTTTCTCTCCTCTGTCCAGTTATCTGCCTGTAGATGAAACCTATTTTGATCCTTTAATTAATTTAAACTGTTTCTGTGTACTTTGTACTCCTCTGACTCAACAGTTATTATGTCTTCATAAGAAAATCAAAGGTACAAGGTAGTTTATAAATCTGTAGTTTTCATACCTATCTATTCTTAAATGTCTGTTCCTGTGTTTTGGTTTAGTTTCTCTTTCGGTCGACCTCGTGCCAGTTTTCTTTCTCTGATAGTTTTCCTTCTGTGCAGTGGCTTTTCTGATAACACATTTAAGTCTGGCCCTGTGAAGAGAGATCTTAGTTTTCTCAAAATCTCCTTGACTGAGGGAGGGGCCTGTGTCCTGAAGCAAAAAAAAAAAAAAGAATTATACTTCAAATGTTCAGAGTTATTATTTCAATGCTGAATTTTTGTTTGTTCCAGGATATTTTAATAAACTGTCGTCGTGCTGCCACTTCAGTTGCTATCTGTCCCCCAATCCCCTACTATCTGGCTGTGGGCTGCTCTGACAGCTCAGTGAGGATCTATGATCGGAGAATGCTTGGCACAAGGGCAACAGGTAGGAACCATGCTGTGCAGTAAGCATTTCTACCCACTGGCAGTTCCAAATTCAAGTTCTTTTTGAAAGAGGTGGTGAATGACTCAGGTGTAACACTACTGAAATGTAGCTTTCTTCTCTGGGAACTATGATTTGTAATAGTAGTCATTTCACTCTAATATTTGCTAATACAGAAATCTTCAAGTAAGCAAACTTGATTTCTTCATACATCTCAGAATACATTGTATGCTGAATGCAGAAAATGACATTTTGTATTGTCTCTTATTTTGTCTTGATCTTATGAACTCCATAATATCATGCACTATGCTTGCCTTTGCATTAATTAATTATATATCTAACTTAATTTCACTGAAAAGCCACCAATTCCTCAGATGAAACTAGCATACTTCAGATGCTTACCTGAAGATTTTATTAGAAACTTTGAGATGGCAAGCACAAAAATGTATTATGTAATTCCAGAATCCTAACATCTCTTGGTTATAATGTATGATCAGTATGTGTTTGGGGAATTAATTTATATAGCTGTGCGTACATATTCATGCCAATAATCAGTGTCACAAAATCTGTCATTTTGTGCAGCATTTTCCTGCTGATTGTGGTGGAGGACAAAAGGAACAGTAAAAATCACTAAACATAAAAATACCCCTCTCATCAGGTTAACATTCTGTAGGAGCTCTCCCTTTCCTCATAGTGGTCAGCAATGTCCTGTGAGAACTGCCTGGGGACAGATTCTGGGGGTTGACTAAAAAGTCCTTTGTATGTGCTCTGGTATTGTACAGTACAGCAATAAGATGAATTTGGGTGTGTTGGCCTGGAGAGCAAAGGAGACAAAAGACAAGATTTTCAAGACTAATTTTTTTTACATATTGGTATAATGTTCTGTTGCATATTTGGGTCCGTGTGGAGTTTTGGGGGTCTTTTAAGAGGTGAAGTATTCCGTGTCTAGTGAGCAAACTGTTGATTTTCATTTAATTCATTTCTGTTTCAGTCCTTGCATAGTGTGAGATTATAATCTCTGAACTTGTCTATGGTCAGGGACTGACTGTTGCACATATTAAGCCACAGCAGATATGCCGTGTAGGAAAAAGTTCCATGTCAAATTAGGACATTTTGGAACAGTCTTTTTTTCAGAGTTAGAGCTTCTTATAGGTAACTTGTACCTGCTCATGAACTTGTAATTCTAGAATTTAAGGTGTTTTAGTGTGTGGGTTGGAGGTGAGTGATCAGAAAAGCATGATAAGCCCAATGTAGTGTATAGTTCTGCAGTTCCTAAGTGACAGTATTATTATCTCTTGAAGAAAAATTAGTATTTAAAAAATAAATAAATAAATAAAATTTAAAAAGGGTAGAAAAGAGATGTATGTCCTGAATTTTCAAAGTTTCGTATAATGAACATCTTTCTAATTTGTGGGGTTTTTTTGTAATGTACATAACATTTGTAAATGAAAATATAAAAGATAGTAAAATCTGATGTGTCAATCTTCAGATCAAATTTAATGCAGAAACCACAGGATATGTAGCTTTTCCCTAATTATCTTTTATTGGATGTTAAACAAGGGGTTTATTGATTCTGTTGAAAATTTGCAATAGTAAATGTGTAATTTCTTTTTCTTTCTCCTTTCTCCACTGCCGCCCGCCTTTTAATTTTTTTAATAAAGGGAATTATGCTGGTAGGGGCACTGTTGGAATGGTGGCACGTTTTGTTCCTCCTCATCTCAGTAACAAATCCTGCAGGGTAACATCCCTGTGTTACAGTGAAGATGGGCAAGAGATACTTGTTAGCTACTCCTCAGATTACATTTACTTGTTTGATCCCAAGGACGACACAGCACGAGAACTTAAAGTTCCTTCTGCTGAAGAGAGACGGGAAGAGGTAGGTGATTCAGATGACCTGCTTTCATGTTTTATGTTTTTTAATTTGCAACACACAAGAAGTACCATCAGTTGTATTTCCCTTTAAATTAATCTGAAAAAGATGTTGCTGATCGTAGGCTTAGATGTCACAAGTAGATTGTGTTCACAAAATTTGCCTATTTCTAATATTATACTTATGTATGTATTTATATACAATATTTTGTCACTCTGATTTTCTTTCTTGGCTAGTTTCCCTCTCTTAGAGGTGAGAAAGCCTCTACATGAATCTTAGCTTATAAGATCACCAAGGGTGGCAGGTCACTCCTGGAATTGAGGTGTATGTTCTGTTATATCTCATGCCATGAAAAGCATATTCCTTGAAATAAAATATTAATACTTCTTGTTAAAAGTTATCATTTAGTGACAGATATGAGGGAGTACACGATGTTCAGATTGAGGAGGTGAGCATACACATTAATGCACATTAAAATTTTCAAAACTCAAACAATTTTTTATTATCAGCTCCCTTGCAGTGATGCTGACCCTTCCAGCCTATACATTTTCTGATCAATATAAAAAAAAGTCTTTAACTACAGTGAAGTTGTGTATGTCTCTGCCCCTCCACTCCCACAGCCATCCACTGCTTTTTTCTGGCTTTATGCTCTTCTTGCTTCCACAAAGTCCTCAGTATCCCAAGTTCCTTATCTGGAGTCTGAGACAGAGGCCACAAGGGAGTTCACAATGAGTTGTCAGCATCCTGCTATCTTCACCTGGAGGATCAATGTGATGATAACGATGATGATTTCTTCTTCCTCTTCGCTGTGAGAAGTGTGATGTTGACGTTTCCTTCCTTCTTTTTCTTAGAATCTGTTTAGATCCATTTTTATACATTTTTCAACACATATTACAGGATGTGTTTTCTGAGTCAGCCAGTATAGCATGTTGTTGCTTTTAAATGCTTATTCTTTGTCCTTGTTACCCCTAAAAGAGTTGTTGCTTGGGTCCCACCTTTACAGAGCAGGTGAGGTGCTGGGAAGGTGCCTCTGGTGTCCTGCTGGATCCACACCTGCCGTCAGCCCGTGCATGTACATCCATACCCTGTGGCTGTTGGTAGTTCTGTCTCTCACAGTTAGCCAGATGGTGTTCCTGTATCTACCAAAACTGTTAGCAAGAGGTTGTACACCACACATCTATGCAAATCTAAGCAAAACTAAAGCAAACTAGATGATAATTGGACCTGCTCACTAGACAGTTGCTGTTGCAGCTAAATGAGCTGAAAGATGCTCCAAGCAATTGAAGTCCAGCCAAAGCCTGGCAAGTGTCAGACTTGTGTTGTTGCTTCAGTGTCACAGCCATGGCCATGGAGCACTTACTGGGCCACAGGCTGCATTGTTGGTAAAAATATCCTTGGTCAGAAGGGGGTGTGGATTCATAGGACTGAGGAAGAATGTCCATCTGAGTTACACTGGTCTGTCACTGAGGCAGGAGAAAGCAAACAGGAACAGAAAAACTGTGTGATGCACAAGTGGTTCTGCACTCCTCCGGTGCTTCTATGTCACATTAAACTGATGTGAAGTAGTTTGGTGGAGAATTGACTGCCCAGTTACTAGAGAGAGAGGATTGTGACCACCTGTATTCTTTTATTTTGTAGGCACAGAATATGTCCTGTAATCTTTTCTTGCTGAGTGATTTTTTCCTTAAATGCTGTTTTTTTTTCAGCCTGGCTTTAAGTTGTATAGAGTAGAAGAAATGTAAAGACTTCTTCCTGAATCTGCTGGTGGAATCACGAAAGTTAACACTTTCATATGCTTTCACCACAGGGCCTTTACATTTAGTTTAAAATAGTCAGCACAATTTTTTGTTTAGTTGTTTTTTTGTTAGAGCCAGAAATATCAAGCGAATACACTTGATTTCAAACTCTGACCTGTCTTTCTAAATGTGCACTACCTGTTTCTCTTGAAGTTGCTGAAAGTAATGCTACCTATTTTGGTGATTGTTTTATACTTCCTGCTGCAAAAAAAGTATTAGAAAAATTTTTTTTAAATAGGTCAAAAAGCAAACTGGAGTTTATTTTTATAAAATTTCCCCTTTTTTGTTAATATCTGTTTTTTCCTTTTGCTTAATTGCAAATCCACTTTTTGTTAAACTGAAGCTGCCATATAAATTTCAATGTGAAGAGGTGAATATTTCTGCAGAACTCAGGCTGAATTTGGGAAAACCTTAATTATTATTGTTCACTATAGTAAAGCTTCAATTAACATAATAAAGTTAGTACAAAACACAAGCTGTATTAGTTCTGGGAGTCATTGATTTAGGCTGTGAAGCTAAAACTCTTGCATTCTGTTGACACAGTGTTGTGCTTATTCACGGTTGATCTGAACATAAGGCTGCCATTCTGTTTTTTGGTGACAGGTACAAATTTAGGTAACTTAAGAAAATTGAGATGTTGCATTTATATTTAGATTTAGAATTCTGTACTGTACAACATAAATAGCTTTGTAATGCTTCTCCCTTTTTTCTCTCCCCTAGTTACGTCAGCCTCCTGTTAAACGTCTGCGGCTCAGAGGGGATTGGTCAGATACTGGGCCAAGAGCAAGGCCTGAAAGTGAAAGGGAAAGAGATGGTAAAAGCACTGGCAATTGGAGGGGCGTTGCTGTCTTTGCTTGTGTGTTTTGTTGGGGTTTTTTTGTTTTGGTTTGAGGGTTTTTTTGTTGGTTTGATTTATTTTCCAATTTTTCTGAAGTATTCCCAAAATATGTGCTTCAGATTAAACTGTCCTTCTTTTAACCATCAGCCAAGTCTTAAGGTGGTTTTCTTAGAGTTTAACACAGATCTGCTATTGCACAATGATTTTTAAAAATGTCTAAGTTGAAAATATTCTTGCCAGAAAAATTATATGGCTTCTGTTAGACTGATGTAAGTAAAGGGGAGCTTATTTCATTGTCTTTGCTCAGGGACTAACACAAGCACTTATTTCTTTGTTTTATAGTCAAACTTCATGCAATCACAGTTACAATTTAAATGCTCTTTAATGGTTTCAATAGGGGACTGGAATTCAAAGCAATAGGATTCTAATATATCTTTCATTTTTGTAATGTCATTTAGTCACACAGGGTGACTAATTTTTATGCTTATATTTTCATGTTTATAATATATTACTCAATTACTTGAGATTTTAGCAGATAAAGCATTTCCAAGGCTGTGCTTGAGTGTCAGAAAATGGTATACCAAAGCAGGGCAGAGGATGTTTTGTCACTTACCTTACTTTTCATCTAATAATGTTTTGGTTTAAACCTGAAAAGTTACGGGGTTCCAAGTATTTGATACTAGTTAAATCTCCCTTAAATCTTCCTCCCTTCTCTGCCTGCAATTTCCCTTTTCAGATTTTCTGTGCTGGTTTTCTCATTTTCCTGATTCCCCAAACTAGAATAGGAGTGTCTCTTAGGGTAGGATTCTGTATCTGACACAGACAATAGGAGATGCTGTTTAGGGAGAGAACATGAGCCTGTCCTCTTACATTAGTCTGTCTTTGTTGCTCCTCCAGTATTTGGAATTGCTGGATTAAAAACATTTAGAGGGTATGTACCCCTCTGTCTCTTTAGAATCTGTGTATGATTCTATTGCCTGTGAGCTTCAGTAATTCTTCTTTTGAACCTGTTGATAATATTTCCTGTGGCATCATTAACCACCTTTAGTCTGTTTTCTTTGGCTGTTGCATTCCATTTTTTGTGTTTTAAGGTCAGAGCTTGAGTTACAGGAAGGGGATGAGGGGTCCCAGCGGAGGGTCAGAGACCTGTAGAGTGGAAATGAGGACAGACAGGGCATTGGGATCAGGTTGAAGAGTGTTGTTTCTTGCCAGAGAAGGGGGTGAGGGGGTGGTCTCCATTCCCAGAAGAAATGAGGGGGGGAAATGTACACTTCGGTAAATTTGTAGATAAAACTTCAGCATTACTTGTTTTACAGGGGAGCAGAGTCCTAATGTCTCTCTGATGCAGAGGATGTCAGACATGCTGTCCAGGTGGTTTGAAGAAGCCAGTGAAGTTGCACAAAGCAATCGAGGACGAGGAAGATCACGGTCCAGAGGTGATTTCCTTCTTTTCAACAATAATGGTTACAACAGAAAGTATGTTAGTATTGGATGTACAGGCTTTGAATATTAGCCTTTCCAAGGTGTAAACTAAAAAAACCCTTTAGAGCACTCTTAAGAACTGAGCACATTTATTTGCCATACGAATGGTAATGCAAAGGGATCTTTAGAGACAAAGTTTGCTTTTGAGCTCTTTTTCTTGCTTTTTTGTTTTACTTTTTATCAAAGGTGGGACTAATCGGACAGATGCTCCTGCTACTAATAACATGCCACCTAGCAGAGAATCAGAAACTGCAATGGAAGTAGATGGTTCTGAACCATTTCCATCATCTTCTTCTTCTACCATGTCAGCTCAAGCTCCTTCAACATCATCTTCAACAGAAAGTCCCCCTTCAACTTCACTACTGTCCTCTCCTGATAACGAACAAAGGCCTTCTTTAGGGGCCTCAACTCAGCCTTTGCTACATCCATCTGGTGAGAAGAAATCCATCTTGTAATTGTTAATGAAAAATGCTTTCAATAAGAATCAATTCTCTTTTAGGATATCTTGGGTAATTCATCTCTATCTGTTTTCTTCCTTGCACATCCTTCATGAGATTGGATATTTTATGGTTACAAAGTGATTGCAGATGTGGTTTAAAGAGAGAGTAAAACCATCAACTTCGTATGTTTGTCTGAAAAAGAAATTTCCAAGGGAATCACCAGTATTGTCTTTTGAAGCAGAAATAGAAATTTTTTTTCTTACTGTTCTCTTCATGGAGTATAAGTAACATCTTGCCTTCTTCCACTGTGATTTGGCTGTAGCAGCATCAGTGCAATGAATAGCAGAACCCATGCCTGCCACAATCAGAGGAAGTAGGGAATGTCTCAGTCAGTAGGAACCTCCATCCTTGACGTTTCAGAGTCAGCGATGTTGGTTTTTAGCTTCCCAAAGTATTTGGATAAACAAGGCTCACCTCGCATGACATTCCCTTATTGCTTAATAAATTATACTACATATTGATATTTTAGTTCATATATCTTGAAGAAACTCATCGGTATTTAATAGAGACTTACATTCTTCTTGTGGGAAAAAGAAGAAAGTATATTCCACTGTCAGAATGCCAGAAACTAATTTGGGTACTAAAAGAGCACTTTATGCTTTGACTTGACCTTTTCCATCTCAATGTGGGAGAAGATGCCACAGCCTTTAGAGTGGAGTACCAGTACAAAAGAGTTTATTTTGACTTTTTTAAAGTGAGTTTCTAGGCCTCATAGTTGTAGTGGAAAGGCTGATGTGATCTAAAAGACCTAGAGGTTCAGACCTTTTGTCTTATGAATTCTTTTGTAAAAAAAGTCAAGCTCTTTGTCATTGAAAAAGGTGTCTGATACCATCTTCAAGCCCTAAATTTGATGTCCGGAAGTACAGGAGAGATGGGCATTTCCCAGGAAAGAGTGTGCCATTCAAGATATTGTGGCTGCTGCAGCCAAAATCTTTGGAACAAGTGAGAAATTATTAAGTACCTGCTACCTGAAAGACAGGGAAGGCAAAGACAAGTTGAAATTCATGAAATATGTAATTTTTGCTTTTTGAACCTTACAACTAGTCTGATACTTATTTAGAGAAAATAAACAATGAGTAGAAGAATGACATTACTCATAGGAAATCTAGAAAATGCTAGAAAGTTTATTTAGTATCAGAGGCTTTGTCACCTGTGGCTTTTATTAGTATTGGTGTCAGCTTCCTGCCGTCTCAAGTTTTTTCACAATACACACACCAAAAGATGATTAAGGGGTCTACTCTAATTCAGTGCAACCCAATTTAGCTGCCGTTATTTTTGGTATAGAAGGATAGCCATCAAAGAACACATATACTATTACTAAAAGTTCACTTTGATCTATCCATTTGTTTTTGAAAGTATATGGTATAATCTGAAGTTTAGAGTGGCCAGGAGAGTATCTACCATATTAAAAAATAATTGCTTCAAGCTGTGTCATTGAAACTTTGTAGGTTGCATCATGATAATGCACCAGAAAGCATTTCTGGAACTGTGATGCATTTTCTAGCCTGCATTTTAAGGAATCTCTGCTGACCAGGAAATCGTTTTTCTCTGAATCTGCTTGAATTTCTAAGTAAAAGTTTATTATGCTAGCATGAAACTTAAGTTGTTATTTCTTAATCCAGCTCTTCTCTAAGAACATTTCCTCCTTTCCAGAGTTACTTTGGACTTAAGACTCCCCATATATTTAGTTTTGAAAGGGGTAGTGATGGTTGTTTTGTTGACAGACAGTGGACACTTTCTAATTTGTATAATATTTGATAGGTTCTTTGATTCTACCTAAGCAGGGTGTCTGATTGGCTGCTTAAAATCGTCTACAGGACTCCTGCAGGCATGAATTTGATAGTGCAAAGTGTTTGAATGCCCATTTTGCAATGTTTATATACTTGGGTAACTCATGACTGTGCTCAGTAATGAGATCTTATTTACTCACAGTCTGTAGCCTCCAAGTATGAAAACACTGCCCTCTGCATCAAGAACAGGATTCCCCAAGTTTGTTTACCTGCATTTAAAGGTGGATAAAACCTGCTGCTTTTCCTGGGGTGACAGGAAAGGGAAAGTGCTAATAGGAATAGTAGTTTAAATAAAGTGGGGTTGAGTAGGAAGACCAGATAGAGGTGTGATGTAAAAGGTGGATGGTTGAGGAGGCATCTGGAAAATGGAAGAAGGAAAGCAAGAGGTTTTCAGCCAGCATTTTGTGTCAAGTGGTGGTAGATGCAAGTCTGAATATTGTAGCAAAGAGAAAATGAGAATATGTTTGCAGGAAATGACTTCTTTAGTATCAGAGCATGAATTCCTAATACAGGCTTGTAAACAGCTTTCCATAAATCATTTCTACGGATTTCTGCACTGAACATGGACACTCCTGGTAATCCTGTCTTTAAAATAAATAATACCTTTGCATAAGTATTACAGTTCAAATACATTGTTGGTATGGTGTTCCAGAACAAATGTCATGTGGTGAGCATTTGAGCTTCTACATCTGAATTACTTTTTTTAAATATTAAGAGCTGAAGTACATGTTCAAAATAAGGTCAGTACAGAAAAGGTGTAGTGCTGGAGCTTCGTGGGATAAGTCTCTTTAGCAGAATGTATATTCTAGAAGTTTGAACGTTTGAGTAAGTTACAATTAATCAATGAAATGCATGCAAAATCTCAGTAGCTTGCTGCTGTCAGTATATTTGAAAATATTTTTTTATATATATAATGAGAAAAATTGTCGTGCTTGTCACTAAGGACAAATACAACAAATTAATTTTCTTGTCCTCTTTGGGTCATTCCGTGGAAACCTTTAATTTTTTTACATTAGTTTTAAGATGCTGCTGTTTTAAACCGCTAATAAACATCAGAGACAACAAACAGTAAAATATAATACTATTTTTCTCATAAATAAAATTCCATTTACACATTGGCACCATTGGGAGGGATGCAGAGGGGCAACTGGCTAATCAGTACAAAGCTTAACCCTAATATGTGTTCTGATATAAGGTAACAGCTTTGAAATTTTGAGTGGGAATGTGACGATAACTGGGATTTTCTATTTATTTCTGTTTCCTCACTCCATTTGCTGGCAAAATAAACATTTGCTTAGATATTCTGAAATTTATTAAAAGGTGTTGTCATTGAACATATTCAGGATAGTAGCTATCTTTTACATTTTGTGTTGTAGTTCCTGTTACATCCTAAATTGTGACTCTCAACTGAGTGGCACTGAATCAGCAGCAAGTACTGAAAACTGCAATTTTAGGCGTCATTGAAATTTCCTTAAAAGTATTTTCTAAGCTGTTTGGAGTTCTTATTTCCATAAATGTTTATGGCACATGAAAACTATTTGTAGCAAATCTCTTTGATGACATATTCCTTTTAAGAAGTATTTATTTTTATATTTTTTATACCTTATCATCCATAAACTGACAGGGTGTTTTTCCCAGAAATGGTATTAGACTGAGGACGTTAGAGCTCATGACCATTCAATATTAACTGATGCTTGTTGCTAACTTTTCAGTTATTGGATTCTGTCTTTTCTCTTTATAAGAGAAAATTTAATATTTGTTTATTTCACTGCATGGATAAGAGTTACAGAGTATTTGTTAAGCTTTTGCCTGGATGAAAGATTACATGCCAATGTAATGGTCTCTAGTATTTTAATATTTCAGTACTGATTTCTTTTCCTTTGCAGGTTTCCCCTTGATATAAATCCTTTAGGGATAGGTCTGGGCAAGCAGTTTATAGCAGAACTAGCTAGAGCATTTGATGTGAATATATGAGTCTGAATTAGCTTCTCTAACCACTTTATCATAGCTGAGAGTTGTTCAGCAGTGGTTCAGGTCAATGTGCTTTGGTCACTGCTAATAAAGACACAATTGTGTTATTTAAAGAGAAGCACTTGCTACACAGCACTTGTGTAAGTGAAGGAAATATGCAAAGGGCATGGAGAGAATAAAAAATTATTTGGACTCCTGGTTTTATAGCAGCTTGCAAAAGTACTGTTAATCAGGCAATCAATTTTACATGCCAAAACAGTTTAACTGGCAAATGAAAAAAGACAAAATGATGAAAACGGTGAAGCCTCTAAAGATGGAACTAAAAGAATAATCTATTAAGAGGATGAGACTAAGAATTGCTTATGATCCAATGAATAACTTTCTCTGTAAGACCACTTAACAGTGTTTTTAGACTATGAACCCTCAGCCTCGGGGAATGTCTGAAATTAAAAATGAGTTCATAGTAGAATGTATTTTTCGGCTTAGCTGTTCTGCCACCCATTTCCATAGGTCCTGTACTGTTTGCACAGGTTTGTTTTGATAAAAATTTTACCTTTTTTTTCGTTTTTGTAACATCAGGAAGCTATTTACATTCATTTTGAAAACTTACCTGTAGACCACATTTGCATAGTTTTACACCATGAATATTCTCATTTATTCTGTGTGTTAGGAACATGAAAATGAATACATCTGTTGTTTGCTTTGTTTTGACTTAATCAGGCTGTATCTGTTTTTGCTAAATAATTCTTTGTTAAATGGTTTAATTGCTGGAGATGGGGAGGGGTTTGTATTTTATGGCATGAATCCTGAATGTTTAAGTCCTGTGGAAGAGTCTCTTTAGGAAGAGAAAAACAATTTCAATATTTTATTTTATAATTAATGGATATTAGTAATTATTAATTAGGTTTTGTTCCCTACTGTAATTACACTTAGCATCTGTTGCTTCTCTCTTTGGTCAGGCCCCCAGCCCTGCTCTCTGTTCTGTATATGGAATGATCAATGCTGCTCTCTCTCACAGGCTGTCTTTTGTCTCCCCTCCCTGTTTGTCAGAGTTAATGGGACCCGAGTTAGCTATAATCCGTAGGGGCCTGCAGCAACTGAGGCTTAAGAAGGCAGAGCAACAGAGACAGCGAGAGCTAGCTGAGGGTTCAGCACCACAGCCCTCCTCTTCTGAGCAGGCCTCCCCCAAGGGCTCCTCACAGGACCCTCAGGCATCAGGTTGTCATTTGCTAAGGCTTCTTAAGCAGATACTGTAGTTGTAGTTTGTGCTGCTGTTGTTTGCTGAGATGCTTCTCCTCGAGAACAAGGCATTTAATGCATTTGCTGCTTGTCCTGCCTTGCATGTGGTGGTGTTGATCACCACATGGTTAGGGAAAGAGTTAAAAGAGTTGTATTGACAGGTTTATTTATCTAACATGTTTGGATTAAACCATACTTTATGGAAATGGTTTTCTAGGTGCATGGTATCAGGCGTGTGCAATATTCATTAGAGCAGCTGAGCAGTTACATAAATTGCTGTGTCCTGAATAGAATAAGAGCTACACACTTGAAATCACATTTTGGTGTTAATTGTATCCAGCAGTAGCATTTAAGACTTGGCTTTGAGTTAGCATATGTTCTAAATCAGAGTAACAATTCAGTAAAACAGTGTGTTGGCACTCTTAAATGCTATGGTTTTACAATATGTATAGCGAAAATACTTGTAACAGCCAAAGTCCCCAGATATGCTCTCCTTTTTTGAACCGAGTGACTTTTCATTTCACCATACTCTTTCTCTCTTGTCTTATTGAGATTAAAAATCATTACAAGAAAGCCTCAAATATGTTTGTAATAACATATTTGAGAAGGTTAGTGTAGGAGCATGCATATGAATAAAGAGGCAAACTCTAAAGCATAAACTTGAAGCAAACTTTGTCATGGCACCATGTAAAAGGAGTGAGCTGCATGCTGTGTGAGCAGTGTATTTTGTGTTGTGAAGTCATGTCTAGCAGTGTTTCTTCTGTAGGTAAATGCTGTGACAGTTGAGATGTGACTAAATTGCTTGTAAGGATTGTGTCACACATTCACAGATGTCTGGCTATGGCGCAGTCTGTTCCTTTACCTGGAGCCCTACGGAACAATTGGATGTAACAGTGGCTAATGCTCTAGTCACAGCATGTAGTTGCTGAATTTTGAATAACTTTCTACACTAGAAGAATCTGCAGTGAGGTTTTTAGAATGTTTTGGAAATCAGTACATCCTGGAAGGGATGTGTTCTTATCCTAGGGATGGCAACCAGAGCTGCCTGTTACCTGTAGGAGAAGAACAAGAAAAGCAGTGGTATCAGGGTCCTTGTAGGTGGCTGCAGTTTCCTGCCAGGACAAAAAAAAACCCAAAACCTTAACCAAAAACTTACCAATGTTGGTTTTGGGTGTTTTTCAGCAAACTGAACATCAGAATTTATTAACTCAAAGATAACTATTGATAGAGGCAAAACCATAATTAACATAGTCAAGAGATCTTGATCTTCCATTTCCTTTTCAAAATGGCTTTTTTTTTTTCCTTTTTTTAACTCTCTGGGGAGACAAAGGGGGAACCACTTTTCTACCTGATCTCCAGCTCATTAGGATGTATATCTTCTTGAAGTTTGGTCTGATGGGTGGAATTTGTTGCCTTCAGCACTATAGACAGTGGAAAATATAAAACGAGAAATTTAAATCTAAAAATATTTAACATGTTTCGTCAATTATTCCTTAAGAAATTTGATAAAACACTACATTGTCTTTTCCTTTCTATTTGTTTGTGTAAATACAAGATATTCCTGTTGTGCTTCATCAGCTTCTTTCATTGTATTCCTTCCCCTGCTGTGGGAGGGAACAAATGAAGCTCGTTTCGTTTGATTGGGGAATCCAGATCACCTTTGCATTTTTTATTTACTTCATAAGATTTCTGCCCTCTGGACATGGAAATAATCTCAGTACTTGCTCATTTCTTTTTATGCAAGTTACTTTGTATTGTTCCCTTTTCTGACCTCCCACAATATATTTTTGGAAGTTGAGTATTCATAATCTATCCCTTTGGAAAACCAGAGCTGCACATTTTTAGTCCCTTGCTTCTCCATAGACACCGTTGTTTTTTAACCCTGTGGTAAGTTGACATTTCAGAAATATAGTAGGAGAGAAATAAGTTATTCGTTTTGGGTTGTTGAGGTTTTTAAAAAAATAATAAATTCCTATGCAGAAACAAACCCTATTTAATTTTTTTTTCCTGAAGGATTGTCTTTCATGCTCTGTTGTGAGGCAGGTGTTCAGTTTTCAGGCACACACTAGTTGTAAATTTTCAAAGAAAAAATTACACCCCAAAATGTGTCTGCCACTCTGCAAAATGGCACTGTAGCATCTGGCCCAGGGCTGCAAGTTCTCAATCCCTACTCTGGTAAAACTTGTATAATTTGCAGTTTTGGAGAGAATTCAGTGTGAGACTAAGGCCATTTCTTCTGACTCGTATTTCATTATTCATCCTTATCTTTTTAACCACAGAAGCTTGATTATGAGAAGAAAAAATACTTCAGCCATGTAAGAAATTACAAGTAGAAAATGTCAAGAGCTGAAAGATTTTACATGTTTAATAGAAAATTAGACTTTAGGGTAGTTATTCTGTCTCCCAGTTACTTGAGGATTTGTAAGCTCTCTCTGTAGTAGGTAACCTTCACTATTTAGAAAAGTATGGTCAGAAGTTGTTGTTGTTGGATGTGAAAGTGAGATAAGTGAGTAATGATTCACTATTTGACACTGAGAAAAAAAGTAGTATTTCCTCAGATGACAGAGACTTTGTTTTAGTGGATACCCCTCATAAGTATTGTGTAAATCTGGCTGAATTTTAGAAGCCGTGTGTGCTGCATGTATCAGGTCTATTTTGTCTTCAAGCCTTTGCTTAGGTATTGAATAGATTCAGATTTTTTTTGATAGCACCTTTATTTAATTAGGGAACTATGGTAAATCTTTTGGTTTAATTTGGGGGTTTTATTTATTATATGATTTCTTCCACAAAGCCTAGTTTTTACTTACATTTTTGTGGCATTTCATAACTTTTAGATCCTGTGCAGTATTTAAACGGCCTCATTTATGTGCTATATGCAAACAACAAAGAAAGTAAACCTTCTGAACCTGTTGTTATTGCTGCTCTGCATCACCATTACTACATCACGTCTCATTTTGAGAACTTTTAAGGAAATAGAGTGCAATTTGAAAAGTTACAGAAACATGAACCAGCTGACTATGAAGTGAGAAAGAAAAACCATATTATAGATCAGTGTGCATCAAGGGTTCCTGTAGTGGTCAATGTACCTAATCTTACCCACAAAAACATGAACTAATGTGAACCTTTTTTTTCCTTGAGGAATAAAATGTATGGATTTAGACTCCATTTATTGTAGAATGCAGATATGTGCATGCTGGTTTATTGCAGAACCTGTGCTGCAAATTTACTTTATTTTTTTAAACTTTTGATTGATCTATGTGGTCAGTGTCTTTAAACCAGAACAAACTGGGCCTTCATTTCTGTGAGGTTTTTGGAGAAGAACAAGGGAATGACTGCAGTTTTTATTACTAGATTCTTTGCAATCTTTGCAAACAGATGTAGAAATGTGTCTATTTGAAGTCCACAATATGTATTCGAGAGCTTCTTCATTTTGCAAAGCAATTATTCATAATTGCTAGAACAAGTATTTAATTTCTTAAATAAAATCCACTACATATATCATGTTTAGAACTTTTAAAACAGGTCTCACTGCTTTAAACCTAGCCCTCACCCTGGAGCTGGTGTTGTAGTGATGTAAGGATGAATTTTTTTCAACCATAACAGCAGAGGTGGCATGCTAATATTTTGATGAAGTCAGGTGCTGATTGCCCAAACTATAGGAAGATCACTCAGCATGTAACTGATCTTAAAATTATCTTCTATTTTCTGTTTGAGGTTCCCCAAATTTATGAATCTCCAGTTCCCTCTTTAAGTGGTGCTCCAGTTTAGAATGTACTGGTGACATTACAACCAGTGGTGAACTGCATTGGGATGTAGACCCAGCCTGTGAAGGCTCAGGTAAGAGTTTGGATTTTTGTTTGTTTTTTTAACTATATGGCACAGTTTTGGTAATACTTTTTTTCAAAAGCTTTATAAGAAATTACAAAAAGTATTTTTTTCAGAATTTTTACAAAACAAAGCCATATATTAAAAAAAGAGGCATTCACCTGAACTTCTCTAGGCTGGTTTCATGGTGCTTATTTCCCTGCCTGAGGTGTGGGGTTCCAGGCTGCAGTGCCACTTCAACGGGTGCTGGTGATCCATGGCTTCAGGGCACTTGAAAAAGGAAACAAGTGAGTTTAAAATTGCTACAAACTGAGCTCTTTTCATAACCATGCTAATTCAAATATTTAGAATGCTTCCTATGTGTCTTTTAAATATCCTCTCATTACAAGTGAAATACATTCATGAACTTGTATGAAGGCATCAACGTAATAGTGAGATGTGGGAGGTTTAAATCTACTTTGGCATGGACTACTACCTAGAAAACTTTTCATTTTCACTTACTGTGATTGAATGATGCACATGGTAAAGCACAGCTACTTTTTCACTTACTGTTTTTATAGTGTCTTAATAAAATTAGAAGTGCTGATAAGAGTGGGTTGTATATGTAATTTATGTTTCTCATAACAATATGCAAGTTCACTCATATTTCTTCTGAACATGTGGGTCTGAATTAAAGAGTTGATGGGATTAGCTTTTCCAGCCAAGTTAAATGTTTGGCAGCACAATACACCTTTTAAACAAGGGCATATAAGCTTATGGAAAGGACTGGAGTGCAGGAACAGAGCAAGACTGGGAATTACTGTGTTGGGTCATCAGGCTTCTCAGCTTGCAGTACAGGACCTCCCCTCCCTTTAGCACTTTTGATACAAGTTAATCCCAATCATGGACTTTGAGCCAGAGAGCAAAGCCAGCCCTTGAAAGAGACACAGATTCCTGTGCTGAGTCAGCTGGAGTACAAGTAGATCATCTTATGACAGGGATCATCTGTACACCAGCTTTTTGCTCTGATTTACATCCTAAAAGGTGGCTTACTACTCTGTTGAAAACCTCCACTGTAAATACTTCTCTGTTAATTTAGATATTCTATAAACCACACTTCACTTTTGGAAAGTGAAATATATTAATGCTACAAGTATTACACTTAATAGGTGCATGCCATCTAAATCTAGATCATAAATTCTGTGGTCTGGCTTAGATGTGTTTGGTGCAAGGCATGGGCATGGTTGGACAAAGACGACACCCAAGAACCAATTTAATGTTCCTCAGTTTTGGAAATAAACTGTGTAAGCCCAGTTACCAAAACAAGGCATCTTCCAAAACACACTGTCTCAGCCTCTCCTGGTCTCTGTTCTTTGCTCCTTCTCCCCTTCCCTATGCCTGGGTATCAGTGTAGCAAAGGAACAGACAGTGATTCTTGCGCCAATAGCTGGCAGTGAAGTATTACTTGAGAATATATATATATTCAACTCAGCTTGGTCAATTTAGCAGGTTTTATGGCTGTACTACAAAATAGGTCACACTGGTGATTCTGTCTCAAAGCTCGAAGTGAGCTTCATGTAGGAGTGAGTGTACTATTTCATTGCTTTCCTTGTACAGGATTTAAATGCATGTTAAAATGCATTTAGCATGCTGTGATGTTGGCAGACTGTGTGACTCGGTTTATAATACAGGATATCAAATCTGTGGTAACACAGACCTTTCCCATGGGAACTTTTCTCTTTTTCTTTCTATGTTTTGTAAATAGAGATAAAAGCTTGGATGTTATTGAAAACTGTGTCTGGAAAGATGGACATTCTACCTGGCCTATCGGCCTAGGGGGAGGTTATGAATTGACCCAATCCGGACGACCTTTGGAAAGTCTATATAAGTTTTAGAATTAAATAATAAATTCAGATTAATGCCTCACCCGATCTTGCCTGGTTCTCTCACTCTGCCAGTGTTCAACAGCGACACAAATCCTTCTAGTTTAGGATGAATTTGTTTATAACAGAAGATTAACAAGTGGAACCAACATATGATAGTCTAGCCAATATCTTTGAAATACTTAATTTATGTACATCAGCTCATCTTAAGATAATACAGAAGTAAGATCTGGTCTTCAGAGCTGACAAGGGAAATAGACTCACAGAAAATTTTGAACGTTGCATCTGTTGTGTCTGTGCAATGAATGCAGGGCTGGTGATAGTTATTAACTGTGAGTGTCCAGGGGAAAAAAGTGCACTTATCTGCTGGGGAGTTTGATTATTCTGTTTGTTGTTTGTTTGTTTGTTTGTTTGTTTGTTTGTTTGTTTGTTTGTTTGTTTGTTTATGTGATTTAATAGGGATTCTTGTAAGACTGACTGGTGTGGTACTCATTAAGACTTTTTCTCAGTCATCAGAGGTAAAGCATCCAACAATGCAGAAATACCAAACTGTCACATAAGTGGGATGTCTTTCGGTGCTTTGATGCTTTAGAACATTATTATTAAAACATTATTTAAATATTAGAGGTATGCCGTTGAGTGTTTTATGTTGAAGAATAAATATTCTGAAATTTATATTTAGCACATGGTTTGAAATACTGGTGTCATTTGGTAGTTGGAGCAAAGGTTTTAGGAGTCATGGCTCTTCAGTGTTCTTCCTGACATGTTAGGAATGCGAAGAACATAGTAAAATAATTGGTAATGGACAGGCATTTTTATTATCAACATGTCAGCAAGCTTCAGGCTGTTCAATGAATAAATAATGGTTTGAAACAAGTGGCTTCTTTGCTTCTGTCATGCCTAGGAAATGCAATTGGCTGGCTGTTCATAAAACAAACCCAAAGCTTCCTTATGTTGCTGCTTTTTTTATTTTAAACTAACATATGATCATGACATTGCTGTGCAGTTCTCTGCTGCTTATGTTTTAAGCTGAAATCTCATTTTTGTTTCAGATTCTCCTTCTTCAGTGGTTAACAAACAGCTTGGATCCATGTCACTTGATGAGCCACAGGGTGCGTGTGACAGGAAATGCGCTATACCCAGCCATAGCTGATTGCAATGCTTCCTTTTAAAATTGCCTCTCATGATGATAAACAGTCTAAAAATGCTGTTCATCTACATAACATAGAATTCTGTAAGCAGATCTGCTGGAAACTCATTTAATTCTAAATATGATTAACAGAGTGAGGTTAATTGTTTTCGAAAGCCATCCTAAGCTCAATTCTTAATGCAATTACTACTTGCAATGTTCAATGTAGGTACAGTAGATGTCTTATGAATTCTACAGACATTTAGAATATTTTTCTAAATTGCAAAGTAAAATGAATTATTTAAACAGGTGGGTTTTTTCTGAATGGTTTTCCTTGAATCAAAGGGCAAATGTCAAGATTGAAATAACCTTTAATCACATAATGCCAAATTAATTTCTCTTATGCATGTGTGAGGTGCAGCTTAGTTCTTCTTGCACAGTTTGATTAACACAAGAGCACCTACTGCACTTAAGTGCATCTTTTTTCTGTATCCCCTTGTCCTACACCACTCCTGCTGAACAAGTACTGGTGTTTCTCTGTAGGATCCCTGTGGGCTGGGCGTACACAGAATGCTTGTGAGCTTTCTCTCTGCCTGTTGTGCATCATTCTTCACGCTGTGAGCAGTGATGTGGGCCATAGGTGACCCTATTCCAGCTGAATCAATGCCATCTGTCAGGAATATTTATGACTGAATAATTAATGAGGGATAGATGCTAATTAAAAAATAGATTTCCATACACTCTGCATTATTCTTCCGTATCAAAACCTGTGTAGGGATTTAATAGCTTAAATCTCACAAAAGGGATGGCTTTTTTGTCTTGCTTCACATTCTAAACTAGAAAGCCATTTTGAAATCCCACTTCTGAAAAATAGTCTGCTTGGCAACTGTTGAGATTATGGTTTATTTTAGGATGCCAGAACATTGGAAGAAAAAAATCAAGCTGTGTTTATGTTGACAAAATAAATTCCTTTTGTGGAAATACATTTGGTAATGAAATAGCCTTAAACCTCAATGTGTAAATTTGCTAGTTATTATTGAGTCAATAGTCCACATCATTCCAATAGGATTAGCTGGAAACTTGCTTATAACTGGTGGCCAAGTTATGCCCTCTTCTGAATTCAGAATAAAGCCTTATTTTGATCAGAGTAGAATAACCTGCAACTAACAGAAAGTCTGTAAGTTTACTGAGATTCTTAAAATTGTAAAAGTTTGGGAAAACTGTTAAATTTTTCTATGAAGTTGTGAATTAAGCCCACCTGACAGTAAAGATAAAACCAGAAGTCTTGGTCTAGAAATCACTTTCCAAGTTTGGGTCATATTCTTCTTCAAGGAGGATCAGGTGTCTTAAAAATCAGTTTGTATATATTACTATATTTAATTGCATAGTTGTCATAGATCCATAGTTTTAATAGACCCTTGGGAGTTTCTTCTAATTTTTTTTTCTGTGTTAAGAAATTACTTGAACCGATGTGAAGAGATTTCCTCTGATAAAAGCTCTTCAGGTTTTTTAATATGCAAAGAAAACCCCAAACCAACCTGAAATACATTTTTATTGGTACACCAGTTCTCCAGTTGTTTTAAGGCAATATTTTTCTGTTTAGTTGGTAGACAATGCTACTTCTAACTTGGAAAATGAGGAATTTGCAAAAGGAGCAAATTTATGAGGAAATCTGTTTTTCAGATGATAACCAGAAGAATAATTCGCTGAGATCCAGTTGGATTTTTTAAGTTAAACCAGATTAGTTTAACTTTATATTTGAACAGGCATATCAAAATAGTGTAAGTAGCTAATGAAGGAAGTTGTAACAGTTCTTTTCATATAGAAATACCTTTCCTTTCTTATTCCTGTCTTTTCTTGATTTAGTACTGAATCAGCTGTCTTCTGTTGGACCAGTCTCTCTCGTTGGCATTTATGTTTTAAGATTGGTTGTGGGTTTAAAGATCTTTTGCTTCTTGTTACAAACATATACATTTATAATGCCATCATTCTGACAGTCCAGCAGAAGGTATAAATCATTCCTGTGTGTACAAAATGCTTTCAAACAAATTGCAGTTACCTACACTGGCTTTGTAACAATTTTTTGGCCTGTAATAATGGAGGGTTGGCTTTTAGATCTATTGCAGTGTTAGGATTTTAAGGTACTGCCTGAGTTGGAATGAGTAAGGATGGAACCTGAGGCCAGAGAACTTGCTCAGTAACTGTGAATGTGCCCATGCATCCCAAACCAATGCTGCTGCCTACATTCACAGGAGCCATGCTGATTACTGATATTTCCAGATATTTGCAAGTTAGTGGGAGGGTTTAGCAATCTGTTATGGTGATATTCATATCAGATTGTTCAGTCCCACCTTAGAGATACCTCACCTGGCTCAGAACAGGCTGGTATGGCAGCTGTGGCAGAGCCAGCTCCTCATGAACAGTACTGTGAGTCCTGGGAGCTATATTGGCATGTGTTGTGTCCTGGATAATTAGCTCTGCCTCCTAGTCACACGAACTGGGTGCGTGTTGGTGTGCACAGAGAGCTTTCTAGATCTACAGGGAGCTCTCAGGTATAAGCTCAAGACTTCCAGACCAGTGCTTCATTGTAAAGCTCAGCATGGTCTGTTGTGCTGCTTTCTGTACAGTGCAGTGCTACACCTAAGTAGTGTAGGGATCATCTAGATGAAGAAATTGTGGACCTTGGGCTGGTCCAAAGTATTACTTGATTTTTGACTAGTATCAGTGTAACATTGTTCAGTCAGAATTCCTCGCTGGATAAAGAAATCTCCACTCTTCCCTCCAAGGTCAGCTGCTTCTGATGAAATTTTGTGTGTTAAACCTTGCCACAGAATTCCTATTTTCTGAAATACACCACATATTTTCTCCTCTTTGGATCAGTTTTCACTTCAAGAAGTATCTCTCTTTGATCTTCACACAGAATGTAGTGCTGGATAGGAATTATTTGGGGTTTTTTTCATGAGAACTCATCTGTCGTCTTCTCATGAGGTTGCCAGTAGATCAGTGAGCAGGGCAGCATTTGAGACGTGGGAAACTAGCTTGAAGTTCCTTGCAGTGTTAGTTTAACTGGGAAAGGTGATCTGTGAACTTGTCCTTATGCACTTACCCATTTAGAGTTGAGAGCCCCAGTCCTTGTGAGTTACACGTGCATAGGTTCATTTTCTAAGGGAAAAGTGTGTCTGAGGGATATTGCTGTCAGTTGTGTGGTCTGGGTTTGTGGGGATTTCTTTCATGTAAGGTTATTAATGAAATTTTGTCTTTGGTTTTAAGAGTAGTAGTTTAAAAGTACCTTCTTCCTGTAGGTACCTGGAGAATGAACCATTTCATGGGAGTGTGCTTTAGGACAGGGTTGTTTATGAAATAAGACTGTAAGTTGTTGATAGTATGTTCAATGTATAATGTGTCTGTCTGTAAAATTGAGTAAAGTTTCAAGGAATTTGGAATAGAGTTTAGTAAGTTGTTGACAAACTACAGCTTTCACTTGGAGCAGTTATTACCCTGCTAGAGTTTGCAATCAGATTAATAGTTTTGGCAATAGCTGTCCCCTAAATCACAGAAGTTGTACCACTTTGCCTCTCCTTCCCTTCATTATCAATGTGAAGCAGATTTGCCCTGTTGGGATAAACTTAATAGCAAAAGAGAACAGGGCTTTTCATTCTGATCGAGGCAGTCTTTGGCAATCACATTTCTTCCTGAAAACAAAGTTAATGACTTCTGGGGTTTATGTGGCTTCTCTGAAAGAATGTTCAGTTATGTACTAGGCAAAATTTATTTGCTTTCTTCACAGAGGCTCCCATTCAGCTTTCATTAGCAGGGTAAGTTCAATATAAAATATTGAACTACACAACTAATTCTGTGCAGTTTATGATCAGATTCTTCTCTCATCTGTCTTTTAAAAGGTTTCTTGTTCTTATTAGTGTCGCTGTTATGCCCTAAAGCTACTTTAAAGAAGAAACTGACCCCATCCAAATTGTAGTTCATGTTATTGTAGATTTAAGAAAATCCTATTATCCAATACGGTTTAACAGCTATTTTTTTCCAGAAACAAGTAATTTCTCGGTCAGTGCAGTCTTTGGATAAGTCTACAGCAATTCTTCCAACTTTTTGGACATGAACAAATGTGAGCATTGCTTCCAGGGTACGTGTAGTCAGAGGACAGTGTTTATGCATCTTGGTTAAATTTTCAAATATTGAGATTTTAAGACAAGAAAGCACTGTTATGATTAATGTGACCTGAGCTTTGTAACACAAGCCTAGTATTCAGTTAGGTGCATTATAAATAGCAGTGTGTGGTTGTTTTGGTTGGTAGCATTATCTGGTTTTGTGCTGAAGCCAACCTTGCCCAGCAGTGTGAAGTACACAAGCACAGTTGCTGTGGTGTCTGCCTCGGACTATTCACAGCAGTAAGTTGTCTTTCCTTAGCTGGGTTCCCAGTTCAAATATATGCCTTGTCTGTAGCTAGTACAAGGAAGTTGAAGAATTCTCCAACTATGTCACTTTTGTGGCACTTTCAGTGTCAGTTCCTGATGACTTGTGCAGTATGTTGGGTTGGATCAATCAGTATTTGCACTCGCTGAGGAAGGGGTGCTTAAAGTTTGAACAGACTTTTATAAAAAGAGGTGTTTGCTCCTAGATGGTCAAAAAATAGTGAAAGCACCTATTTAGTTAAGAAAGAATGTCATTTTTGTTCAAACCATCTATATAGAACTATAAAATATTTCCTATATTTCTTATTTATTTAAGGAACTGGAAACCTTGCTTTTAATCGGTTTTAGCCTTGCTCCACTCTAACAAGAGTGTAACTGGAAATTCATTTTAAAAGGGCTATAAGTTTTTCTTCGCATAGAATGAGGCCCATGCCTTGTGCATTATTAGGATCATGGTTGTAATTGATTAATTCTCTTTCATATAAAAATATTCTAATTTGTTTTTTCAGTGTTTTTATGTTATGTTTTGGGTTTTTTATTTTCTGGTCAGAATATGTAGAAGTGCAAATTTAAAGTTCTTTGGCACAGCTGATCACTGCTCTGATCCTGTGAGTGGGCTTCTGCCTGTCAGCAGTTTAAAAATATGAGCATTGATTGTTAGGTTAAACTCTTACATGCTATTTCATAGTTACTATAATTTAATTGTATCTTTAAAAATAAGGATCCTGTGGCAGTATTGTAGCCATTACTGTTATGATAATGGCCTTTTTAGTGGGGGAATTTGTAGCTTGTGTTTGATTCGAACATTAGGTTTTAACTGACTTACACAAAGATGATCTGAAGCTTTCAATTTATTGTACTTGTCAGTATGCTGCCAATACTGCAGGTATATTTGTAGTCAAATTTCTGTATTCTGTAAACTAAAAAGACAGGAGGTTTTGTCCAAATAGGTCTAAGATAAAAAGCTCAGTATTCATGAAAAGCAAGTCTATATAGGCTGTTTGAATGGTACCTAATACTAAGTGAACCCTCTCTCTGAGTTCTGAGAGAATGGCACCTCTGCAGTGAGGCTTAATCTGATGGTGCTTTCCATTACATTTCAGTATTGCCCAACTTCAGTATCAATGGCAGTTGTGCCAGTCATGTAGATGAGTGGTGACCATGAACTTTACTCAGGGGTGGTGGATGGAGGGGTGTCATTGTTCTGAAGGAGCCCGGTGACATCCTTCAGACTACACATGCAGCAGATTACCAACGTGCCGTGGTTTCCAATTCCATTCACTTCTGTTGCCTTTGGACATCGTAAATAGCTCATTTTGCAAGTGCTCCCCTTCTGCTTGCAGTTGTTATAATATAAAAGGGGAGGGTTTTAATCATAAAGCTCTTTGAATATGAATTTACAGTATTTTTATGACAACTAGCTGACAATTTACAGCAGGTCTAAGGGTATTGGTAGTTGTCTGGGTTCTAAGTAGGTAACAAAGTAGAGGATGGTGATTTTTCTAGACTGCTGCTTATGTCTAGATCTCATCATCTTTTTTTCACGTGCATTTACTGAGGCAAAAAGACTGAATATCACTTTAAAAAAATTTATATCCTTATTAATATATTTGATATAAAAGTGATCTGCTTATTAATGATTATATTGTGTGTACGCATATCTATCTGCAGTTCTATTTACTTGCATGTTGAAGGACAGCATCTCCTTTGCTCTTAGAAATAGTTTTAAAATATTTTTTAAGCATTGCAAATTTGGTGTGTTTACTCTGGAACTTCTTAACTTTCTGCTTGAGCTGTAAGAGATCTTAAACAGACATTATATATGTTACTACCACATTTAACCTTTGTTAGGATAATTAAATTAATCTTCAGAATTATAGCAACTTTCTGTATATTACTAATGCCTATTCAAACTTTATCAACCCCATATTTACAGAGAGTGACAGGCCACGAACAGGAACAGGTGAACCAGTTTTAAGTTTGCACTACAGCACAGAAGGGACAACTACAAGCACAATAAAACTGAACTTTACTGATGAGTGGTAAGAACAAGTTAATTTTGTTTTTGACTGGTTCATGATTGGCACATATCAATAACACATGTCTAGCATAGCTATAAATTATTTTCAATATGGTTTATGTCTGGTTTTAGGTGTATATAGACAATTTGAAATACCTGCAGTTCTTAATGCATTCAGAACATAAGACAGCCATACTTTAATGTGAAATTTATACAAGGAGCTTCTTCTTTGTGTATTTACTGTGAATCTCTTTAATGCAAACATAATTTGTAACATGCTATTTTCATCAAACTGTGGCATAATATCAGTGTGTTATAAAGCAGGGTAGTACAGTGATGGAATGGTAGTCCAGGGGCTAGTGGTTACCAGACTTCTCATATGGTGTTCTGCAAATTAGTCTTTCTGTGGCTCAGATCCTAAGTTGTAAACACTGCAATTAGTATTTCTGCATCTAGGGAGTGTTGATGAATGCGTAAGGTCAAGGTATCAACTCTGTGGACTGCTTAGATATGATACTAGTAACATCCTTTTCAAATAATGAACACACTGTCCAGTGGCCTGATGTACTTGAGTGTGTATCCAAGTCTATAAGTAGAGCATCTCAGGGTCTCCCAAAATAACCACCATCCTTATTTTATCTCATCTTATTTCTATTCCTTTGCTTATGTTTTCAAAATTATTGTAGAAGGCAGTAAGTAGAAATGCTTGCTGGCATTTGTTACTGAGGGGGAAAAGTCCCACCAAAACCAACCACATTAGCTACTCTTGAGTGCTGTGGCTTTAGACATAAAACCTTGCTCATAGCACAGGAACTGAAAACATTGTGCTGAAGAATGGAGCAACAGAAGCAGGATCCAATTCTGCATAACAGAATTATGCAGTTGAGAACAAATAACAAGCCCCTAATCTAAAAGTTGGTAGTTGTAAAAATGAAATGGAGGAAGAAATGGGCCTACCAGTCACTTCACTGTCAATATGATGCCGCTACTAGAAAGGCAAGTATGATCCTAGATGTCCCTAGCTGGGAGACTTCGGCCAAGGATGAGAATTACTGGTGTTGCTGCTCAACCCTGCTTTGCTTTGTGACTTGGAATGCTGTGTGCAAACTTGGTCATGCCTTTGAGAAAACTGATTCAAATTGGCACAGGGTTGAAGAAGGGTTATGTGGAGAGCTGAGGAAAGGGAAGACCTGCTCTGGAAGCAGATAGCAGGGCTTAATGTAATGAAAGCATAGGGGAGTTATTTTGCTCTTTCAAAAACATCCTCTTCATGTAACTGCTGATGTGAAAAATAACATTGAAGTAAAGATTAAAGCAGAATAATATGTGAATATAAAGTGAGTGTTGAGCTAAAAAGTAGATTCCTAAGAGTCAAAAAAGAAATCTTAGTGTTTAGACTGTGATTAAGTTTATAAAATTAGACATGAAATAGCAAAACCCCTCCACTTGGTGTCTAGCAGTACCCTTCTTGTCTGGCCATTCAGAAACAATGCTGAAAATTCTTGCTTTAGAAGAAATACTGAAAGGGCTAACAAAAATTTCCCTCAGTCTCCAAATCCAGTACAGCAATGACACAGAATATTTGGTCATCAAGACGAGTAAAAGCTCTAATTTAACCTAAGACATAAAAATCCTGAAGTCTAGACTAAATTCTCAAGAATCTCAACTAAGCATGATTTGTGCTGCTTCTAGCAATGTAGCATATACAATATTTTCTAACATACACAGGTCAGAAGATGTTTGTAAAGAGACTAAATTCTTGAGAATCATGCTTATAATTGCCTTTTTTTCTGCTGTTGCCCTATGATTTGAGGCCACATCACACATATGAGACAGGAGAGACTAAGAGAGCTCAGCAACAAGACTGCATTTCCTGAAAGAAAGTCTTTGCTAGAGAGTCTAAAAACATCCATTTCAATGACATTCGGGACAGCATTTCATATATTTCCTGAGGAATCATTTTCCATATTGTAAACATAAATTGGTGTTCCACAATAATTATCTAAACGTGAATGGGGAGTAAATGTCAAATACTAGCTTATAGTAAATCTTGAGAAATAACAAAACTGAGAACGGAAAGTTCATACCTCAAAAGGTACAGAAATTATAATTAATGGTGAAGGACCTGGAGAATTTTATCTGAATCAAATTTTTTAATTGCATGGGATAAGATTATTTATTAGTGCTCAGCTGATAATTTGTCATACCTTTAATAAGATTTCTGATTTTTTAATACATCTAAAAAGTGTGCAAATAGTGAAATAAATCCTTTGGAGTTCTCACAATATTTGGAAAAGCAATGAAGACATTCTTTAAGGCTTAAAAAAGGTTAAAAGGTTAAAAAAAAAGGTAGGAGGGGAAAAACAGGGTTCTGTGATGCAGAGGAATCGTGTGGGATGAGTGGTGATGGACACAATAAAAGAGAATTTTGAAATTGCTGTGAAAACCTTCAACCTACAACCTGAAGAATTGGTTGTAGCTGCTGCCAGGAGCTACTGATTAGTGAGACTGCAGTGGGAAAGATGATGTTGGTTGGGCTGTACTATCGCAATGATCTTATCTATTTACATGATCCTAAATTATTTTCTTTTTCCATGTTACGTTGCCAGGAGCAGCACAAATTCAAGCTCTAGAGGGAGTGGAAGTCATTGCAAAACTGAAGGCCAAGAAGACTCTGTAAAAATAAAAACTTCAGAGGAGTTGGGGCCTGAAGGTGAAGAAACAAGTAAGATACAGTGTTCTTTCTAATGCTAAGGCAAAAATTCTGCCGTGGTGTGTTCATGACTCCCTTTGCACACAGTGGGAGTCTCAAACATATGCATATGAAGGCAGAATACAGCCCTAATAAAGCATGAATTTTTTTAGGAAGGAAGAAGACACCAGCTCGAGATAGTTGCAAATAAATATAAACAACATTAACTTACCTTGCCTTTAATTCTAGAAACATTATTCTGTTTTCTTAGAGAGATATTGTGCCCCAATTTGTATAGAAAAATAGAATAAAATTGCACTTTGCAGTCATAAATGAATGCTCAGAAATTGGTTACATTTCTGTCAGGCTTTCACTGTATTTTATTACATGTGATTCTCTTGCTCAATTCATTGCAGTCAAATCAAATTACTGGTTCCAGAGAAATGTTTCAAAAGAATAACCCCTTTTAATAGAGTGATAACTTCATTTGTCTTTAGAAGTAATAGGTTTCAGTAAGTATCTATCTTAAGAGTATTAATGCTGTTTTTGCTGCTAAAGTTCTCATAGCATAGGATGTTAAGTACATTAAGGAACAAGAAAGAAGTACTTTTTTCTTTGTTAGTGTATTGCCCTGGTCAGTTAGGTTTTTATATACTGACTTTTATGTGACTGATATCTGAGATTTCAGTAAAGTGACATGTGGACTTTGGAGTGGGTTGCTTGGTCAAGGAGTGCTGCTATCATTTAGACTTGCCTACGTTATAGATGTGCATCTGAATGAAATCATGTGATTTACTATTAAGTTGTTTAATTTAGGGGTTTCTGATGAATCTCACAAGGAAGATGCAAGTGCTGACGTACTGAAAAATACAGATGAAGCTGTAGAGACAACAGAAGCAAGTATGTATCTGTACTCTTTCAAATAGGTATAGGAAGAAGTAGAGAAGGAAATATAAACTCAGTACACATAATTTAGCTTCTGTGACCATTTCTAATGTCTTCCAAAATAGACTGTAGTCATTAATGGTGTGACTTATTTTCCCCAATATTTTCTTTTAGCAGTATCAGATAAACCTGGTCCTGAGCATTCTGGAATTCAACCAGAAAAACATGGCCCCAGTGCTGATGCTGTTTCTGGGAATGCAGCGGAAGAAGCCTCATGTGAAAAGAGTGCAAACCAAGACATTTCAAATCCAAGTACTGAACCCACTGCCAACTCGCTTGCTGTGAGCGATGAACCTCAGTCACACCCAGAATCCTCAGGGCTTGCGACTCCAGACGAGTCCTCCACCAGGACCTCAGCTCTCCAAGAAACTGATGACAGTGATGATGATCCTGTTCTGATCCCAGGAGCAAGGTATCGAGGAGGACCAGGGCACAGGTTAGGGGAATACTTCTCTCTGCTGTTGCTTGGCAAAATGCTTTTTGCTTTTTTCCTTCTTCTGTTTTGTTTGTTTGTTTAAATGAAAGATCTAGAAACTCATGCCTCATATCCTTAATTCAAATAAATTGTTCTCTGACAATTAGCCAAGAGCTTGATGGCTGAGTCTGATTTGCCTATATGTAAGAAATGTATAGCTACATTTTCCCTCCCAGCCAGGAAGGCTCTTACAGATCTAATACCTGTTTATGCTTATTTGTTGCCTGCTGAATACCTCAGTACTAAATATTTGCAGTTTATTTTTTATTATTTTCCCTGTAGTCAAAAGTATAGAAAGTTCATAAATTTGGGTACAGGGACCCACATTTTCTTTCAACTGTACCTTAGGTGTCCTTACTTTGGCAAAGCAAGAGCTTTTAACTGCTGTTATTCAGAAATGGTGTGTTTGTAGTACATACATTAAGACTGATGGGTTCAATTTTTCATTCTTCTTTTCCTCTGAAAAAGAAACAGTAATCCTTGTCCTTTTGTTGGTTATTGAATATCAATATGTATGTCAGTGAAAAGAAAAGGTAGACTACTAGCTGTTATCATTAATAAAAGATGCATTTAGTAAGCTTTGTGCTTTTAAAAAAAATATAAACAGCTGTACAAAATTGTTTGATCATTCAGTAAACCTTGCCCCCAGTTTGCTATTACTGTTTTAATACCTTTGTTCAGTAATTTCAATTCTTGGACTTTTAAAAAACTATAAAATTATTTAAGCAACATTTCTGTTGTGAGACTTCAGACAATACTTTTTTTTACTAGTTTTAGATGTAATGTAACCTAGTGTCGGATGCCTTTGCTTTACTCCTGTTCAAAGGCAGTGCTAATAATTTCTTAAGCTAGCAATGCAAATTCTATACAGGAATTTACAATATATATTCATTAGGAAATCAAGAAGAATTTAATAGTTGTTTATAGAAAAGATTTTGAATAATTTGCAGTTAAAATAAAAGTTGTAAGCCACCATATTGTCAGCAGTGACAAAAAGAACAGTCAGTTGTTGTTTATTACAAAGCACAAGTAATTCTGCTCACTAAATGACAGTTTTTATGAAGAAGCCAATATATACAGATTCTGTCTTAATCCATTAACTTTCCATGCAATACTAAGTATTTGCAGATAAATATCAAATGGCAGAAATATTTTCCCCCGCAGAGTCCATGTTCATTATGATCTCTTGATTGAAAAGCAAGCTGTGAACAGCCCTGCAATTTTAATCCCATTTCCATTTTCAAGCAGGATTCATAGCTTCTCTTCATGCAACATGTTGTCTCTATGATGTGATAGTTTTTGTAGCAATGTGATAAGAATGACACTTCCAGGTATCATACAGCTGTTACAATTTCCCACTAGTGGAGACATCTTAAATGAAGTTACAATTCATCTGAGATGCTGTCTTTCCTTTGTGTGCAGTGATATTTCTCCCTGTAACAGTTTAAATTTATCATATAGGAAAGATCATTCAACTAAATGAATGATATAATTAAAATTCCTGATGCAGTCCCCTGCTCCCTTATTCTTCCCCAAGGCAAAATCTGAAGAAGTTGCTTTGTAGTCAGCGTTGGTTTAGGATTACGTGCAGGCTTTCATTACTCAGGTTTAATGCCTGACCAATTCATTTTGCTCTGCTTTTGTGTGTATGCAAGAAGTGAAGTTTTCTAGTTTAACTTATGAGCATTACAGTCCCTTCTATTCTTCTGGCTTTAGGAGTTTCTAAATGCACTCTGAGATACTAAGGAAAAGTAAGACATCGTATGTGTGCTCAAAGGAATTTGGATTTCCAGAGAGAAAGCTGACATTGATGGTCTTAAAGGCGAGCTACAAGGCCTCTTAGTATTTATATCTCAGAGTGAAAGGAACTGGAAGTCCTCTCCACTGCTACTATGACAGTTGTTATAGCCTATAATCCCTTTCACAAATTTATATAAAATCCCTCATGTCTCTTACTAAGTAGGAAGCTAACCCAAAGCCTTGCTGCTACAATGGGTATACATTAACTAAAATGAGTAATTTTGTTCTGTGCTAACATACTGTTTCGATTGAAGTAATTTTTCACACCCAGTGCTCATCATTTGAATGATGTTCATCCTGTCCATTTTCAGCTTTTGTCTCATTAGGCTGTGAGTGCCAAGCTTTTCTCACTCTTAGCAGCAAAACTTTGTGGGTTTCCTGCCATCATACTGGTTTCTGTCTGCTCTCCTTCATGTTACACTTGTTTCCTGAATATGGTAGCCAGCCCCCTGCACTGTTTGGATTTTCCTAGGAGTAATTCTGTGATTGTTTCTCTCGGTCTAGAGAGGATTCTCTGAGGCACAAGTGAGCTGGAGCTGCATCCTCCTCCTCTCTTGCTTCTGGCTGTTCCGCAGTGGAGGCTTGTGGTCAGACACAAGCTCAGCACACTGCACTCTCTCCTACTTTGTAATTTCTAATTAATGTGTGTTATCGTTCACCAGAAGGAAGCTCAGAAGTGTATAACTCAATTTTATACTACTGATTTTCTAGCCACCTCTTTTTCTCAAGGCCCTACAGTCCCCTCTTTATTAATAAAGTTCCCCACCCTCACATCCTCAATGTGCTGCATGAATCTATTCCTACATCCTGCTCAAAGACTATTAGGAATAAATTACACAAAACTGCCTGCAAGGTTGGTGCTTCACTCCACCAGTGTGCTTTCCATAGGCTTATGTTTTCTCTTTTCTTGCGTAGTAAATTGTGTTACCTAACAATTCCTTTACTAAATCTCATTTTCTCAAGTTTGTCTAATAACTTACATTCCAATGTCTCATCCTATAATATAATTAATGGCATTGATATCTGAGAAATAAAGTAGATTTTCTTTTTCTCTAGAATATCTAGGGAGAACTGCTTTGGGGGCTTTTTTTGGGGGGGGGTTTTTTTCTTTCTGAAGAAGAAAGACTAACCTACAATAATCTACCTTTTGTGAACGTATTTTATGTAATGAAAAAAAAAGTTTCATTTTTCTATAGGTCAAAACTTTTTTAAAAGGCTGTTGTAGCCTTCTAAAACAGAATGCTAAAAACTGACTAATAAGCCTTTTCCAATATGTACCATTACTAGATTTGTCTACAATCAATTTCTTTTTCTTTAGGTTGTGTTTTCTTATAAACCCAATAGCTCTTGTTGACATTGAGGAGAAACTCCACAGGTGGAGAAATTAAGATAATGGAAACCGTGTAGGACTTATTTTCCCACCGTGAAGTACAACTTTCTCCACTGAAAAAGAAGGGTAGACTTCTGAATCTGTACTCTGAAATCAGGATCTTTAGCTTCTTCTTAAGGAAAAGAAGTGTCAGAAATACTCTTTTGATAGCTCTGTTGATAGTACCTGCAGTTAAATAAATTGAGAACCTCCTGCTGCATCTCACCTTTTTTTTTAGTAAGATAGATGTAGATTTCAGATTTATGAATAAATGTTGTTCATTTTGCAAATCTAATGTTTACAAGGCTTCTATTATTTGAACTTTATTTAGGTACAAATCCAACTTCTAATGTTTTCAGGCTCAGGGTTTGATCTTTTTCTCTTCTTAAACAATCTAAGAATAGATACAAGGGACATAATCTCTTGCTGTGGATGCTTATAAATCTCAAAACATAATGAGGATAGATGGTTTCTCACCAACTAACCTGAAATTGAACTATCAGGAAAAACTGTGCAAAGTTTGTGCCTGCTTTAATATTTTGAATAGGACTTTAAATAGTAGCAGCAAAATGTGTAGAAATACCATGATCCTTTGGCTGATTGGCTGAGTCAGCTGCATGTTGACTAGGAATCAACCAGGACTCTTTGAAAGAAAAAATTGAGAATATGACATCTGACATTTTTCAGTACCATTTCTGTAGCCACTGAGCATCACTATAGGAATGGTCTTCACAAGTGACTAAAAGAAGCTAAATAGTTATTTCATTTTTTTCATGTTGTTGGTCTAGTCAATACATGTTCTTTTTAACAAAATATATAATGAAATGCACAAAATATTTCAAAATTTTTAAAAATTAAACCTGTTTTGTACAGCAGAGCAGTTTAGCTAGATACTTCTCAGAGAAAATAACCTCCTGTGCATTTTAGGGAATCCACAGGAAAAGATCCATTCTCCTACAAATCAGAGGAGATGTGCAGGTCTTTCAGTCTGGACATATTCACATGGCATTTCTTCTTTGAAACTTACTGAGTCTAGCAAGTTTAGGGCTGTACATTATAATCTGTGGGAGGGGGAAAAAAATCTATGCAAAATGTATGTTCTTCATACACAGAGAGTGCAGTTTTTAATGGATCAATCTTAATTTTCACAAATTAGTCAAAACAGCTCTCTGAGGGCTGCTTTCCTACTTAAATGACCGAATTAATTTTGTTCGGACTTTGAAGTTGATCTGCGGGCAGAGGCTAAGCCTGCAAAGTGTTACAACTAGTAGGTTAAAATTTAAAGAACTATGAATGTAAAATGGAAATGATTATACAGCTGCTTCCACTTCTGCTATGATTGATGAAGAAGTACTGCATTTTATGAGATAACTTTGTGTACTGTTATAGAATCTGAATACTATTTTTGCTGAAATCAAAATGGTCTCATATACACTGAGAAGGAGTCTTCTCAGTTAGAGTTCATAAAGCACATTTGTTTAAAAACATGATACCCAGCATTTTTTAATGACTTCAGTTGTTATTCCCTTTACTAGATATAATATCAGAGGAACAGCGATAGGTGATAGAATAATGAGGTAATTAATTATTTTATTCCTCCCCTCCTCGTTTTTATTGCTGTATACTGGATTTATCAGGTTCTTGTTTTTCATATCTAACTGGCATTTAAAGAATTGCTGTACTTCAAATGCTATGAATTACAGAGCATATTGCTTGAGTTATATTTAGCTGCATGTGTTGCATGGAAATTGAAAAGAAATGGCAGTGTATACATTTTACAACATATTAACCTTTTTATTGCGTGCCATAGAAATTAATGGAATTTGAAAAGTGTGTATTTTGTGAAAAGAAATACTTTTTTTTTTAATTCAGCTGCTGAGGAATGAGTTATATTTGCATGGGCTACTGCTGACTTGATTTGTCTGGTAGTAGAGAACATCCAGTTCTGAACAAAAATATAAGAATACTTGTATCAAAGACCATTTATATTTTTTGCCTGAACAAGGTTATGGAACTGAGCATAATTATTAGAGCTATATCAGGTAACACACATTTAGCAAGATACATGCTAAATTTTACAATATTGCTTTTAATGAAGTTAAATGAAAAAGCCACTTGATCTCATATTCTTCATTGAAATACTTGAGGGAAGCAGTTTTAAGAACATGTAAGGCAATTCGGGTAATTTTGTTTGGCCACACGCCATAAGAGGGAGAAACTGTCTGCTGTAGTTTCAGCCAAAGGCCATATATAGGGGACATTGCACAGAGCAATTCCAGTGATGAAAATTAACATCTTGGCTTTGTGTGGCTGGAAAGGCAAAGATGCAGGATGAGGTTCCATAAAAGACTTAGCCTGAGTCTTGTATTTTAAATGCCTGCAGGAAAAAGGTGCAGATGTGTATTTCTTTGTCTTATATTTCCATCTTACCTGTAATTGGAATACCTGGAAATAACTCATCAGCTTTATTAGAGGTTCAGGAATCTGTGTTCTTTTTGTACTTTGAATTTCACAATAGGCATTCATTCTATATGCAACATGCTTACCATGGAGTTCTTTAGCTCTTCAGAACAGCCCAGGGGAATATTTGTTTCATATTGGTATAAATTTAATATAAAGTAAATGACGCATTCAGCATAGATTTTTTAATCACTTTTTTCTCTGATTTTCATTGTCATTTGGCAGCATATTGGGGGAAAATTTTAAAATGTTTTGTAGCCGAGAATAGTTGAAACATTGATTGTGTTTGAAGGCTGGGAAATGACCTAAGAGTGCATTCCAGTAAACATCCTTTTTGTATGATCAGCAGTGAAATAACTTGGGCTTTAGGGCAAGTTAACATGATGGTTTTGCCTTTGGTTTTCTGCTATCTTAATGCTTGAAATTGGACAGCAGCAGTAAATCTCTTCCATAGGTTCAGAGGCTTCTAAAGGAACATGGTTATTGGGTAATTAGTATCAGAAATATAATCAAATACTGGTGTTTGGAAAAGGGATCTATTTTAATATGGTAATTGTGGGTTAACTGCTTCAGGCAGCTCAGCCCAACACAGCTCCAGGATCACTCTCCTTCCATGGGATGGGGAGAAAATCAGAAGGGTAAAATAGTGAGAGAAGCCCTGGGTTGGGGTGAAGAGCAGTACAATGGCTTATTAATTAATCACCTTCCTGTGCTGGGTTTGACTTTGGTGATGATAGCCAGCTTGTGAAGAGAAGCCAGGACCATGGTAGCTGTCATGTGGATTCCTTTACAAGATCAATGAAGAAATGACAGACGTAGATCAAGGATTTGCTGTATTGGTTTACACACACACAAACACAAATAATATTAGAATCATAGAATATCCTGAGTTGGAAGGGACCCACAACTGAGTCCAACTCAATTGGACACCCCCAGGAATCACACCATGTACCTGAGAGCATTGTCCACATAAGGCATTGGAGAAATAAGATCTAAGTTAATGGTTATAAGCCTTAGGTTCCCTGCAATTGTTTTGGAGGGGGAAAAGAGTTCAAAGGAGAAAATGGCAACAAGAGGGGGAAAAAATAAGATCTTAACTTGAAGGAGCACAAGAAGAACCAGGGTTTGTGGTACTAAGCACCAGTCCCGTGGAAGGTGTCCCTGCCCCTGGTAAGGGGTTGGAACGAGTTGATCTTTAAGGTCCCTTCCAGCCCAAAGCTGTCTGTGAAAAAGAGACAATGTTTGTCTGTGTGTAAGTAAATTTGGAAACTGGAGAAGTGACAAAAATCCTTAATACTGGACGAATCAATACTGAGCTCAGCACTCGATGCCAAGTGGAGACAAGAGGGATGGAACAAGGAAGCAAGTAGACGTGAGCTCTGCATCCAGCTGCTGCAGCCTAGCTCAGGAGACAGCCTGTCTGGGATAATGGTGTTTGGAAGAAGCAGGGTTATCTCAGGTACCAGATTAGTTTTATGGCAGCCACTACATTATTGTCCTTTAACAAACAAATAGTTAATTGTGCAAATTGTGCAGATTTTTGTTTTTAAAAAAATCCTCATTACACTTCAGAATTTCTAAATATACAGGAAATACCCTCTGTGACAATTTGTTCATTTTAAGGCTTAACTTACATGTTTACGTATTTTCCATTTCTCTCTATGTATAATATGTAGCTGTGGATCAGTGTGCATCACAGGATTTTTGTGGGTTTGTTTTTTTTGTTGGCTTGTTTTGAACCTGTGTTTAAACAAATACAATGGCTTCACTTCTAAATCCCTATTCCATTCATCTTAGGCTTAATTTAAATGGACTTTGGATAATGAATATTACAGCAATTAGCTTTGAAGACTTCAAACCTGGCTGATCATAAGGGGAAAAGCAGTGTTCTGTGAATACTTCCTAGACCTGTATCAGTTGATGGAGTTGCCTGAGGAATGCCAACAAAATGTGCATCCACTTCATTGTCTGACATTTTGTGCTTGGAAGAGCAGTTTGGAAGGGAAGCAGCAGCTCACAGTCAGGCTTAGCTTAAGCTGAGCTCCAGAACTGTACAAATTGCACGGCACACTTCTGTACCCACTGATGCTCCAAGTGATTAGGCTGCTATCTGTGTTTATGTTGGCAAAGATAGGAATTGCTTATCACAAATACAAATGAAAATTAAACACCATGAAAACAGATACATTGGAATTTTAAATTTCATGTGTGTATGACTTAAAATGTACAGAAAATCTGTAGTTAGGAAAAAGTAATACCCCTCAGAGAGAATCCTTTTCTCTGTAATTTTCTTTGTTCTGAAATGTTATTAAATTTGGCTCATATTTATGTTTTCTGGAGAAGACTTGCCTCTGCCATGTTCCTGTTTTCAGCAGAATGTTATTAGACGGCTCAGTAACAGTATCACAGTTAGAGCCATGTGTGCTTGGCTGCATTCCCCCTGTTGAAGGTAATCATTGACTTTACAAGATAAAAGAATGTGAATCCATTCATGCATTTTCAAATCAGGATGTTAAATTCAGAGCTCAGTTTAGTTGAAAGTTTTTACCAAAAGTTGCACCTGTGCTTCTGCTTTTATTGAAAAATGCATGATTCTGACTGCTAAATAGTATTGAGGTTTTTTTGTAATGTCTGCATCTTCCAGCCTAGGGGAATTGAGAGATTAATTTTTCTAGACATGTTTGGATGAAAAATTATGCAAGAAACTATGTTGCTTTACCAGTTAGATATTTTAATACCATCTTCTAATCCTGAGACTTGTTGCTGCTATCCAGCAAGTAACCCTTCTGAAACAGCCAGACCAGTCTACTGCTTTGTCAGTCCTAATGATGTTCAACTTCTCAGCCTCTTCACGGTGCATCTTTAATTAATGAATGTGAATAAATACCCCAAAACTACAAATAGCAGTCACAGTAAATGATAGGTGTGAGGCAGCAGGTGTGCTTCTGAAACCAGAAGGGTCTCCCTGTGCTGAAGAGCTGCATGTGCTCTTCCCAAAGCTTGTGTGATCACTGATGGGGTTGGTAGCAGAGCAGTTATAACATGATTCTTGCTTTTGCTTTCTCACACAAAACCCTTATTTTTTCAAAAGCAAGTACAAACCCAAATATGTAAAAATAATCCTTTAAAGTTTCTGTAAGTGTTTGATGTAGCCTGTAATGTACATCCCACCTTCTTACTTTACGTAGAAGTAAACTGGTGAGGAGAATAATTCTGTGATCTTTAAAGCATGGTAAATAAAGAACATGGGCTTCTTTTTTTTTCCCCCTTCATTGTATGAAGACATTGTGAAGAGCTCTGTTCTGAAATCTGTTGAGGATTAAAGTTGAAACTCTGTGTTATAAGGACTAACTAAAAAATACAGTGTATTTATTTACTGTAGTATAAGGAGGAGGAACTAGAAAATTGCCCAAGGATTGAAGGGATAGAAAACTCTCACCAAGGAAGTAGTAGTAGTCTACTTTTTCTGGTGCTGTTTGCTAGGCAAATGTCTAAGAAATGTATTATAATAAATAGCACACTGTTACGTGGATCTATTGGCTACTGCTATCAACTCTCTTCTGGTTTCTATAAAAAAAAGTATTAAAATTTATTTTAAAAGCTTAGCTGTATTAGGTGATCTGTCTTAGTATGGCAGTTTGTGGTTTGCTGGTTTGTTTGTTTTTATAATAAATAATTCTGTATTAATGACTTACATTCATTTTCCTTCTTTGCCCAGCTGCAGCATAACACTTACTTCACCTTAACTTCTTGGTGCAGCTTTCTCCTATGGCAAAAAGTAGACAAAAATCTAAGCAGACCACTGGTTGAGACAATCAGTTTTGAGATACATCTGGTGGGGGTTTTTTCTGGAATAGAGGATTTCTTGTTGGAGTCTCCAAGATCAATGACTAAAACACTGAACAACATTAGTAAAAAACAAATTTCTGGGAGCAGTGCACTGAGGTTCTGCATATATTCTGTTCTGGATCTGTTCACTTTTTAGGATCATAAAAATTGCCACAATAGTTTCACTCCTTGCATTCTGCTAAAATCTGTCCTTGCTTCTTCATGAGTGACATTCCCCTTGGACTGTGTTCAGGACCTCAAAGCTAATTAGCAACCCTGTCAAGGAATAACAGAAGAAAAAGAACTAGATGCAGATGGTGTATGTGACTGTCTGCTTATAGCTGGAATTATGGGGGTCTGCAATCTGAAGAGATAAATTGGAAAAATTTGACACCAAGGTCTTTTCACAGATTAATCTAAAAAGAAGTTCCTGAAATTAAACATTCACAAAACAAATTATGTAATTTAGCTTTTTTTTCTCTATTATTTTAGGAAATCTTCAGCTCTATCCCTCACTGCTAACATATGGGGTAGCTGCTCCAATAATTGATCTCAGGCCATCTTTTGCCTTAGTAGGAACTTTTCAAAAGCTGTCTAAATCTTGAGTCTTGTCATACAGAAATAATGAAGAGAAATACATTTAACAAAATCTTATGAAAAACCAAATCACACTGGAAGGCATATTAGATCCTTAATGGCTTTTTACAATTTAAAAACTTCTGTTTTGGCATAGATTTTTTTCACTTCAGAATTTTGCTACCTCATTATGGATGGAGGATATCTCTAGCACTGAAAATAAAATAGCATGTGAATTTTGCCAACAGCTGAAGTTTGTTCTACAGAGGGGGAATAAAACCTGGCATCACTTGACATTCCACTGTCTTGCATGCTATTCTTGTTCTAAGCCAGGATGGAAAAAATTCAAGTTTGTAATTTTACATTTGGGATAATGTTGATGTCTGTTTCAAACTTATGGAGAATGTGTTTGAGTGCCTAATTAGTATTTTATAGACCTTTTTGATAGCCCACTTGAGTGTTTAGGGCTGGACTCTCAGTGCTGTTCCCTTTGTCTGCCATCCACAGACGATCTGCTGTTGCCCGCATTCAGGAGCTCTTCAGGAGAAGGAAAGAAAGGAAGGAGATGGAAGAACTGGAAACGTTGAATATCAGACGTCCTTTAATAAAGATGGTTTATAAAGGTCATCGGAACTCCCGGACTATGGTACAAACTCTTTGTGTGTTTTGGGAACTGTAGAGATTCCATGGGCTGAATCAGCAGAGCTGCCCCATTGATATGCTTGCCAAAAAGGAGATTGTAATGCATTGTAAGCACTTTTTCTTCTATATTCACTTGTAAGGCACATAATTTGCCCTAAATAAAAATTAAAATTAGTGTGACGCGTGCCACTGTGAAAGGCGTTTAAGTTTTCCTGAGTTTAAGACTCTCTCCCCTTATTCTTTGACATTTTGAGTATTTTTCTTAACTCCTTTTTATTTTGTCTGTCAGCTTAAGTGATATAAAATGCGCCCACCTTCCAAATTTTGATCTAAACCTCACTTTCCCTTCCAAGCTGTTCAAAATTATTATTTAATCTTTAAAGAGCTTGGAAGGGAAAGTGAGGATTAAATCATAGTTTCGAAGAGCCTCGACACCTCTGAATTAAAGGAACTAGTGCTCGATATTAAATTATAATTTAGCTACTAGATACTTTGTATTTTTCATACAAAATACTGTCTTTTAAGAAAAATGCAGTTACTGTGTTTGTAAAGCAATGGTGCGTGAAAAACAAGTGCTGGTTTCCTTGTTATTTCTTCTTTTGCTTTTTACATTATTTTGAAGATGTGCAGTTCTGAGTACTAGGTGGTATTTTGTAGAAGTAGCTGGTGTATTATTTTGCAGCTGATTGGAAGACTAGTCCCTTTATCCCAAAAGCAGTTTTCTAGAGTTTGGGTGAATAGCTTTGATTACACTGGAAAAAATGCTTCAGTAAATGCTTCAGAAGTTGATTTTAATTACTCAAAACCCCATTAGTTTAAAAGTCTTAGCATCCAGCACTTTGTAGTTAGGAGGTATTAAATGTGAGCTTGTCTAAGGAGTCTTGATTCAGCCTCTGTCTGCACATCTGTTCTTATAAAGATTATTTAACAGATTTTGTTGTTTGGTTCTTTGGTATGTGGGTTGGTCTTTTTGCTTTTGTTTCACACAAGCATCTATGGCAAGGAATGCACAGAATGAAAGCAAATGTAATTTTCCCTGTTGGTCCCTATGGTTGCAAACTTCATTTTAATTTACTCTTTTGAGTGATACTCTCATTCCTGCAAGGAAGGGCTGATTGATATTTCCCTTTCAAATTTGTGAAGGAAACAGCTTAAAGAAGTCGTGTTTCATACACACCTGAGCAGCCCAGGGATGAAGTTGTGTTGTCAATTATGTGACTCATTTTTATATACGTATGTATATAATTTTTATGTGTATGTATATATATATATAAAGAGTGAATTCAGGTTATGCAGGCAAATGGAATAAGTCTGGTTCTTCCTTACTTTTGAGAAACTTAATTTGGCAATCTTATATTTTTTAGGAAGCATATTTTACATATAATTATTACGTTGTCTGAAATAAAAAGATAACTATCATTATATTCACGTTTGCTTGCACCATTGGTGGGGTTGGAATGTTTTTATGTCCATCACACAGATCCCTGCCATGTAACCACTCCAGTGATGTCATCAGAGTCCTGGGTGTTACTGCTTTTTCATGGAACAGACCTGAATGTATGGCAGCAGGGAGTGTGATGGCAGTGGAATGATGAGGGGTGGGATTTCCTGTTTCTCTTTAGCTCTTGGAGGAAAAAACCCCATTCTTGTGAGCATTCTTTTTTCTTCAGACTTTTGCCACATGCTTTCAGTTCTTTGTCTCTCCTGTCTCTTCCTCACTATTTTCCCCTCCAGTTCTAGTCTTATTTTCTTTCATGTGTATGCCATTCTTCCTTTATTCCACTCACCCTAAGTCCTGAGTCCCTCTTTTAAGACCTTATGAAACGTTTCTTCAATGGAGCATCTGAGTGTAAATGATAAATGGGATAAGTTGTGTTTGCATACAAACCTGAGTGTGTGTATGAGTTTGAAAAACAAAATTTTTAAATGTGAATTTCAATTCTGTTCATTTCTGTGGTGCTAAAATTAGATTTTATGAGTATTAGGTAAAATCAGCAGTTACGTAAGAGAATACAAAGGAAACAGGAAGAGGTCATAATTGAAAATTAAAATACAAAACAAAAGGTTATTTATTATTTGGGATAATTTAGATGTAACAGGATAATGAAAATATATGTTAAGAGGAGCTCTAAGACAAAAGCTGCTGAAAGATTAATGTATTGGAATTCATTACAGAATACAGGAATGCCATTTCTCTGGCTTATTTTTAGACATCAGGATGACTTCATTGCATGGACTGTAATAACTGGGACATATTCTGTAGACAAAGATCTACCAAGCCTGAAATTTAAAACTGGGCATACTTACGCTGGAAATAAAGTACATATTTCTAACAACCGTAAGGGTTCAACTTACTAATATAAGTCTGTATCAAGATAGCTGAGGCAAAGCACAGAGCAAGACAATGCCTCTGTCCTCCTCTTCAGTGCATTTTCTGAGAAAAAGCTGCGGAAAGGAAAATAAGGACACTGGCATGGCCCTCCTTACAGCCTTATTATGATGCATTGCTTGGAAAATAATGCATAGTAGGATTCAGTGTAAATAGTCTCAAACTCAAAATTCTGTCCCTTATGCTGGAGTTACTCTAAAATACCAAGCTAAATTTCAAACATTGGAAATCATCTGTGTGAACTCTGAAAGCTGCTACTTTACAGGAAATTCCTACTTACACAGGTATCTCTCTTGCCCAGTGTTTGTCAATTTAAAGAGTTTGTAAAAGGTCCTGCTAACTCTTAACAAAACAATTCTACATGCAAGACTACACTTTAAACTTCCAGGCTTTTTCCTCCAGCACAAACACCATACCATTGTGGAGCTTTCAGCTCGCATCTCGTGACTGAGTTTTTTGACTGCTGTTGAAGCAATGTCCCTTCTCACTCTGCCACACCATCTAACTTCTCACATGTAGAGGACACAGGACAGCCAATTTGTATGATTTAACAGTGGTTATTTTGAGGTCATACTCTAAGTGAAATCAGGAAGGGATTTCTGAAGATTCTTTCCATTAGTGAAGGAAGTGACCTGTTCTTGTTTGTTCAGACTAATTGTTCGGATTACAACTTTTTAGGAAGGGAGGGCAAGAGGGGCCCCAACATGGAAGGATTATTCTACATTTAGGAAACCTAATAGTTGCTTCTTGGAAAAACACATTCTAGGGTGGGGTTTTTGGCTCAGAAATCGAATATGGCACATTCTTTCAGGCTGTAATCATAAGGGTATCTTGAATGTAGCAGGTGTTGCACAGTATCAACCAACATTATATTTCAAGGAAATGGATATCTGATACCACTACCATTTTTCCTGGCCTGCAATATTGATCATTTTCATTGTAATGCTACTCTGGTTCATAGAACAGACTGCTTCAGCTGCTGTTAGTTCCAAAACTGTTTCTGTCTTCCCACTGAATTAGTAAATGCACAATGAAAAGATAATACATTTACTACACAAGGAATTGTTTATAAATAAGATTAAAAAATACAAATAGTTAATGTAAATAATAAATGTATGAATCCATACAAAAATATAATTAATATGTATAGATAATTATCAGATAATAACATTGCTCTTATAATACCTTCTTATAATACAATATCACATTTTGGGGATAGGGATGGGTACAAAGAGGAGAAAAAAGTGCAGATTTATTGACTTGCTTGTCTCCCAAAGACTTTTTCAAGTCAAGTACATGTCAAGTTAGCTGTCTTGTCATTGGCTGTATCTGCTATACATTGTTTAATTCTCAGAGTCAGGGACAAAGCAGTCAAGCCACCACAGCATTGTCAGCAGATGTACAACCAGAACAAGGATGCTGATGAGACGATGAATATCTTATGGGTCGTAAGACAATAGGTTCAAATGCCTACTGAATCAAGCCCTTCACACAAGGAAAGGGAAATAGATTATGTAATAAATCATTATATAGTATAGTAGCCTGAGGCATGAGCATAGTGTTTCCTAAAACTCCCCTTTTCCTTTTTCCTCTCATCATTGGATGGAGAGAGAGAGGTTGGAGGTTGGCAGGGGAAGAAAGGCAGAATGTGACAGGAAGCCTTGGCTGTCTCTGCTGAGGCAATGCCACTGGTCCAAAGGGAGCCTTCCTCCCAACAGCCTCCCTTAATGCTGCCAGAGCTTCCTGCCAGAAGGGAAAAGCCCAAGTGCACACTGTCTGTGTCACTTCACTGGCTATGAGGCAGCAAGCAAACTCCAGTGATGCACCAGCAGTGGCTGGATTTCTGGAAGCCTTCACAAGGAATGTGGATCTTTCTTCCAGCCCCTCAGTCAATGGCACATCCAGCCCAGTTTTGTTCAGTCACAAACAGATGAGCACGCTTCAAGTCACAGTTTGTGAATTTCCCCCCATCTTCTCTGGTTTATGAAATTCTTGAGTAATTATTGCATTTTTCACATAGAAATGTTGACCATGTTATTCTCAGAGTTGTACAGTTTCTTCCTTCAAATGTACAGTTCTCCAGTCAGACAACTGTCAGACAACTTCCTTGAATGTTTGAATTACAGCCAGTTATAATCCAGGGTGAAACTACTGAGTTATCAATAACATTATAGAGAAGATAGCTATATGCCAAAACCAATTATAATTTCTGGTAAGTGATTTAAAAATTCATACAGTTTGTGTGATATGAGTCTAGTCAGTGCAAAGTCGAATTCCATAAACTGACTCAAGGTGCTAGAATGACCTTCAGGGCAAACAGAGGGCCCTCAAACAACTCACTGCCTTGGCAGGAGTGGCTTTACCTCACTCTCAAATTTATAGACAGCAACATGTGTATTTAGAAAAAAAAAGTTCAGTTTGGCCATGTACTCTTTGCTGATAGCATGGGCACACTTGTGATAACGAAACAAACATTAGCCAGATCACTTCAAACATTCTGCAGAGGTGTCTGAATACCTCAACAGAGGAATGATAGGAACAACTCTGTGGAATATTTGCATCATTGCTGTGTCATGAGAACTGTGATATTTTTGGTATTGCAGGGAGAGATGCTTCTACTTTCATCTACTGTTACTGTGATAGGTGAAGCTGAAGGGTCACTTCTACCTGGATGCCTTAGTTTCTTCAGTGATTTATAACTTTAATTTTGGCATTGGGCTAAGAGGTCTTAGTTTTCATCTGATTTATTGTAGCCAGGGGGGAGAAAAAATTCCTAAGTTTGAATCCATGACCATTTTTACCTGTCAGGCCCAGTTAATTCCCACCCCAAGTTTTCTTAAACTTCTGTCTTGTCTCCTCTTTCTCTGTAAATGGAAAATTCCCTCCAGGGGTTATCCTGTTACACACTTTAACTTAGCCAAACTCTTCCTAAAAACTGTTTTGCATACCCCTGTCTCCAGTACCATTCCTGTCACTTTAGAAAATGACAGATCTGCTGACATTTATTTTCAAACTGCTCAGTCTGTCCCAACTCTTCTTTTCTTTTCTTTTTTTTTCTCCTGTTAGCAGCTACTTTGCTCTGGAGCTCTAAAACTTTCCAAACTATTTTTTTAATCTTTCTTCTTTACATGTTTCTTTTATAACTTCTTAAATGTTGTTTCTGCATATGTAGAGCTCTTCCCTTCAGTGGCAGTGTTATTGCAGAAACAGGAGTGTGCTCTTCGATGGCCTTTTCACTGGCTAGGCCTTACAAAGTAGGTTTTGGTTTTATTGCAGATAAAGGAAGCCAATTTTTGGGGATCCAACTTCGTCATGAGTGGTTCAGACTGCGGACATATTTTCATATGGGATCGACACACTGCAGAACATCTCATGCTGCTGGAAGCTGATAATCACGTGGTGAACTGTCTGCAGCCTCATCCATTTGACCCGAGTAAGAGCAGCATTTTTCACACTCTGCATGTTCAAGTTTTCTGTAGTAGAGCATTTTAAAGCTCAGTCTTGAACTCTGTGCTCAATAGAGCATTGCAATGATTAATGAACTATTGTTCATGTTTCCCCATATAATTTAGATAATACTGCTTTTAATTTTGCCTCTTGCTAATGACTTTTGGGCCTTAAACCTCTCCTTACTCATTAATTTACTGAAATGAAACTATTACTGACATAGTATTTATAGCAATATTGTCAGATGTAATAGGAAGAATCTCAATTTCTTGCTCCCTCAATACATTAAATGTTTTCCATGACAGTAATGAGGGAAATATGGAGTTGCTGAAATGCCAGCGATACTTGGGAAATGACACTGGAATCTGGTCTCTATTTTGCTCTATTCAGAAAATGGAGTGAAGTGGGTGGTTCCCTCTCATTGGCATTGTGAGATTGGAAGAATTAATAAAATTCATGAAATTCTAATAATTTGTATTTAGAGAAAATATTTATACAAAAGATGGACCAAAGTAATAGAAGGAATTGCATGTAGCTGGAAAATCTGAAACCATTCTGCGGCCTCTGCCACAGTCAGAGAAAGTGTTTGTGTTATTTCTTTTTTTCATAGCTTACATAATTGTATAGCTATTAGTAAATTAGCAAATAAAGTTGTTACAATAATACCAGAAGAAGCTGGGGTTTTTTCTAACAGTTTAAGGGAACATGGAATACTGTTCTATATTGGATAGGCCTTAAACTTTTAAACTTTTAATTGAAATTGAGTTCCTGTACATGTCCCCAGTGTGTGGCTAGGTTGGATACTCCCTTTGGAAGCATCTTTCAAAGTGCCCTGTAGCTTTGCTGATTTCATGTTGGAGTGTGACTGTCTCCCTGTCACACACTGCAAATGTCATTAAGAGAGGTCATCCTCCTTGCAGGACAGTTAATCTTGTACGCTTTCCCAGTTACTGACATCTTTCTATGGAATTTTAATTCCTGCAGTGGTTTTTGAGCAGTAACCTACAGAACGTTCTGCAACTTTTCATATTTTTCATACTTCAACAAGTGTTTGTAACAGCATCTATTGCATCTTTATATTTAAATATCAAATAAATTTACCTGAAATTCACTGAAATTATCAAATGTCAAAATACATCTGAAATTATCTTGGCTCTGCCTTTGTATCTGGGTCTACAAATCCTAAGGCTTTGTTATTAATGCATATACTTATCAGACATCAGCAGAAATGCATTAATAGTGGCTGGGTTTGTTCTTACTTTCTACTTCTATATTTTGTATATTGTGGTGATTTTTTAAAATTTAAAATGGGGCACTTGATGTTTCCATTTGTTTTCTTCATATCTCTCTATATATATTCAAAACCATATAATCTGTAGTGCAGATCTCGTGTGGAGACTTGGTAATTACAAGCTGTTTGTTCAGCATGAGATCTCACTTTTGCACATAAATGCTTCAAATGAAGTATTTTTCTTCAACTCTAGTTAACTCAATAAACACATAACACATTTAATGAAGAATTACTGTTACTTACTTCTAGTTCTGGCCTCTTCGGGTATTGATTATGATATAAAAATTTGGTCACCACTCGAAGAATCCAAGATTTTTAACAGAAAACTTGCAGATGAGGTAAGAACCTTCCCTCCTTTTTCATGGTGATGTTGCATCTTCTAATTCTATAAAAGCCTTTGGTACAAATGACTGGTGTTGAATTAGCAGAGTTATTTAATTTTTTAACAAATGAGCTACAAATAAAAAGATACCCTTTAGAACAGCTGACTTTCATATCCTTGGCAGCACACAGAGGCACTTTGCATTTCATCAACTCTCCTAGAAATTATATAATATGATCTGGTCTTATGTACATGAAAGGAGTTGGAAAAAGTGTGAACAGTCAGATATAGAAGGAAAACTGGCAGGAATTAATAAATGAAAGTAGTGCCTGTCTCTAAACAAACAAATGAAGAGAATACTGAAGGAAATACAATGATACACAGAACAACAGGGAATGCAAAAATCAATTCTATTAAATATTCAATGGCATAAAAGGGAGTTAAGGTTAAGATTGCAAATGGGAACTTCATGGAATAAAGCAAACATTGAAAGCCAAATCAGTTATAACAGTCCACATGTAAAGTTATGTAACTCCTTATTTTCATATTGCACTTAAGAGCAGTAACTGTATATAGCAACGGGCCTGGGGTGATCATATAGCTGACTGCTGAATAATCACATTTAAGTGATTTACATAACATGATGTATTAAAATGTTACGTGGTTTTCCGTAAGTGATATTATAGGACAAATTTGGTTGTGAGTTTTTTTAATGAAATCTCTTGGGCAGCACAGATATAGCAGACTGGGTTTTTTATAATTGTTATTTCTCTATAGTAGTGGTATACATATTTTAAACAAACAGAAACCCACAACCTATAGCCACCACCCCACATCCCATGAAAAAACCCCAAACCATCCACCTGTGAGTTTTGAGCCCTTCCCATTATTTTAGCAGTGGTAGCACTGAGTGAAGTTACACTTCTTTGCAAATTGTATGACAGCTTTAGTCGTGACATGTTTTGGAGCCTTTGGGGTTTAGAAGTATTGCTAAACATAAATGTGTGCTAAAAGTAATTATTACACTTCAGTTCTCTCAATTTATAGTAACAAATTATTTAGATATTTAGTCATGTTTTCAGTAATAAAAATTGTAGAACTTTCAGAAAAAATTGACTGCAGTGTGGTTTGCAATTTTACCTGGTTTTTGTTTTTTAATTTAATCCCTGTATTGAAATACTTATGTAGGAGACAGGAAACAATAAAATAGCTTTCATAGCAATAAAATCGTTTTCACCATGCTAAGTTTGGCTAGAGTAAGTGTCCAACATACCTGAACTGAATTTTCCATAGAAGGGGGAAGGTGTGGGGAGAAAGCATTGAGTCTGGGGAAAGTTCTGCATAGATATAGGACTATATTTAAATTGAGAGAGGCCATGACCTTAGTGAACAGAAGACAGTGGGGATGGCAACAAACCTCTGAAAAGAGGAGAAGCATCAGAAGCAGGTCAGGGGGTGATAGTGATGATGAACTGGAGAAATAGGGGTGAAAGAGGAATAAAATGGCAGCCTGCTATCTTCTCAGTTTGCTTCTGTTCGGCAGTGATCAGCTGTGAGAATGAAAGAAAAGGGGTGCTTTGATTGGGAAGGGAGAAGGGCACTGCAAACATTTGCAAGAACGTATTCCTCACAAGAGGAACAGGCTTGAGGAGTCTCAGGGAGAAAAAGAATTGTATTATTTTCCTGTCTTACAGCAGCTGATCTGGGAGGAAAGACTGAATAAGGGTCAGAACTTGTCTCCACCTAAAGCAATTTTTGTGCTTAATGATAACAAAAGAACATAGTCTAAAAGCTGAGATAAGCTACAGTGTGAGATTATAATTTATGGAGGAAGAAGGAAGGATGGAAAAGAAGTACCATGAGGAAGGAATGAGCAAGGGAGCTTTTTTTCCTTGAAATTGAGACAGTAGGAGCTGACTCTTTCAAGTCATTTAGAGGCAAGCTGTAGATCTGTTTAGAAAGAATTATGGAGCTAAAGAATGTTCCTGAAATGGGAAAGAAAATTGCTTGTGTTCCTTGGATTATCTCCAAAAGTTTCAAGCAGCATGAAGGTAGGAGTTTAGGGTAACCTCATCTCTTTTCCTTCCCACATTCTTGGCCAGTGCTGGTACTAGAACTTTGTTCTCAACAACAGTTGCCATCTGGAACAGCGCTCTCTCTCATCAGTCTACTCTACTTCATGCAAGATTTCAAAAGTTTTTCTCAGTTGCTGATCTTAATATCTACCCTGCATGTGGGCAATGGAATGAAGACCTTACTAGAATATTCTTTAGACAGACAATTAGATACCTGTAGGCAGAGTCCACTGTCTGACTTTTCTTACCACAGACAACTGGTGTAACTGTATTCAATAGTAGTTACTAAAATATTGCTCCCTTATTGTAATTTTGGACTCTGTAAAATGGCATTTTGCAAATAAACTTTGTGTCTATAAACCTATAGCAATAAAGTATAATTTTGTGTTTATTTCTGATGCTGTTTTTCCCCCTTCCCTGCCTCCAGGTTATAACACGTAATGAATTAATGCTGGAAGAGACTAGAAACACTATCACTGTTCCAGCTTCTTTCATGCTACGAATGTTGGCTTCGTTGAATCACATAAGAGCAGGTGAGAGACTTCTGAATAGCTTGTCCACAACATTGGTCTATGAAATGGCAGATGGATTGGGAAAGCATCAAGATCTTCATCTATCTGTGGCTGTACTTGGGGCTGGTGAGAGGATTCAAGGGTTGTTCAAGGTTCTCTTAACAGAAGTACTTAGGAATTGTTTTTTCAGTGTGAGACTTGCAACATTTTTGCAGCTGCTGTTTTTTATCTCAAAACAAAGAGCAAAATATATTTTCAGATGTTACCATAGACCATTTTGTTTTAGATGTTACCATGACCATTTTTACATGTCACCACCTTGACATATCTTACTCATAAGCTAGTACTAATTAGATACTAATTCAACTAACTAGTTGAAAAATACTCTCTTTACTGAGGAATCATCTTTTAGGTGAGTGCTGTGTGATGGGGTAACTATTGGGGAGGACTGGAATCCATTGTAAGATAAACATTGTGGGCTTGGAGTTGTCTAGGGATGGAGGAGGGTGTGAAGATATGGGACTGGGGGAGATACTGATGAGGCTGCTGACAGCTGTTTCTGGGGCAGCAGAATGTCCCTGCAGTTCCCTAGGGGCTGAAACTGGTGGTTAGAGGGTTGCATGGAGGATCATCATTGGAGACCAGTGTTCCTGGATGTTAGTGCTGAAGAAGTTGAGCACAGTGGATTGACGCTGAAAATGGAGGACAATGGAGAGAAATCATGCTGTGTAGGAAGCAAGGAGATGGAAGTTTTGGGAGGCTGGCGTGGTATGTTGGGCAAAAACCCAACAGACCTCTGGATGAAAGTGAAAGTGACTGGAATATGGGGACTCTGGCACTGGCTGAATTGAGCAGAGCCTTACAGGGATGAGAGGAAGGAAGCTCTGCCTGGTGGCAGCTGCTGCTCCTCTTGCACCTCTTGCTGCTCTGTGAGCCCTAGGGAGCCTGGAGGATGCCATGTCTCCAGCTCAGTGGTACACCTTGATGCTGCTGTAACTGAATATATCAGTTTGGTGTTTCCCTCAGTTGTTGTTATCTCTTTTGAGTGAAATACTAAAAGAACTGCCCAACACTTGAGTTACAACAATTTCAGAAAAAAATCTGTGTTATGGCTGGGCGAGTGTTTCTTAAGCTGGCAGCACATGTTGCTTGAATAATTGATCTTGAGCCAGTCACTTTCCCTCACACATTTCTGTATTTGCCCTTCTCTAAACATTTACTTCAAAGGTACCTTTTCTGATGTATTGAGTGACAGACAGTGATCCTCCAGTTTCTGGAGTATTCACATTTCTAACTGCAGCTATTCTAGTTTCAGCTCCCCAGAACAGCACTTCACTGCCTTGTATTCACCATCTCATTTTAATGTTACCCTTGCATTCATCTTTTCTGTGCTGACAGCCAGCCAGCAGCTACAAGGTTTTTCCTTTTGTACATAGATTTCACTTTTAAGCATGGAAATCCTATAGGGCATTTCTCCTCTTCTCCTTTCTTGTGGTAACATTTCCACCCACTCTCTGCTGTCAGTTCATGCAGACTTTCTTCTACCATAAAGCCCGCAGCCACCGCCCATTGTGTAATAGCCCGGGGAGACAGTATGTTATAAATAGCAGAAAAAGGAAACTTTGCAAGTTCTCTTTACTAAATCTCTGTTTTACAGACCGATTGGAAGGTGACAGATCAGAAGGATCTGGTCAGGAGAACGAGAATGAAGATGAAGAGTAACTGGCCGTTGTGTGCAAGCACCTAGAGGTCAATGGAATTTGTATAAGACATTAATTATATTTTTCCTTACAGAGCTTTAGTGCAATTCTAAGGTATTGCTTTTGGATAACCTAACCTTTTGTTTTTTGAATGACTGTGTGCATGACTTGGGGAGAGTGTGCAAGTTAAAATAAGCAAAAATGTTTTTAAAATGTTTTGCCATGTATGAGGGGTGCTAGAAGATGCCAAGTGCAATATTTTCCTTGAACAGCAAATGTGGGAGCTTGGATCAATGTTTTAAAGTAAGTTTCATTATAGTAAAAACGTTGGTTCAAATAAATTTCTATACCTGCTGTTTGCATGTTTGTTGCTTTCTAATTAAAAGATTTGGTTGTTTTAAGTAGTTTTGTGGTTTTTCTTTGTGCAGGCATTTATTACCTTGTAACTATAACACCATTGTTGCCTTTGCAGTCTTTCTTACAGTGTTTGTGAAGTGACAAATACAATTATTTTGTACAGCGAGCACTGGGGACTTGGGGACCCCGTGTCTCTTGGTTCTTGCATTTCCACAGGCAACCCATACATATGTGGACAAAAGTAACTTACCATCAGTAGTATAGTGCCACTTCCCATTCTCCAAGCTTGAGTCTGTAATGCTGGTGAAATAGTTGTATTTCACTGATAATCTGTGAGTTTGCATTCTTTGCAACAGCAGCAGATACATCTTAATGTCCACTGGATTTAGAATAGAGAAAATGCAGTGCAAGGGAACATGAATTTGAAAATTCCTGTGCATTGCTTTCTAGGAGTAATTATTTGGGAAGGAAGGCTGTTCAGTCCGTTTAATGGACTTTACCCTTCCTCCACAGATTTTTGGATGGCAATGGGGAAGAGAAAGCAAAGGAAAGAAGGTGGAGCAGTGGAAAAAGCTGTTTGCTCAATGGCAGTTCTTGCCAAGGATGGCAGATGTTGAGAGGCTCCATTGGGGAATACAGAATGCCAGGAAGAATTCTAAATCAGGTGGATGAGGATACTGGAGGCTTCATTACCCTGTTGACATTAAAATACGCATTCATCACACAATCTTCACAAACTTTGCTTGCATCAACAAAAGGAATTCCCCACACTAAATGAAAAAGAACATTAGCACAACATTCTGATGTCCTGATTCAGGACAGGCTGAAGGGACCTGGGGAAGGGATATAGAACACAGAAAGAGAGGGAGATGGGAACCTCTTCCAGTTCTGAGGCTCCTGAGCAGTCCTGCAAATGAAATACAGTAACACAATGTTTGATGCCGTTAAGTTCTCTGTAGATGATATTTGAGATGTATTTCCTTCCAAAAAGAACCATGGTGTTTCTACAGAAGCCTGACTCTTAGAAATTATTAATTTTTGCCTTGAAAAGAAATTCTTCCTCAAGTAAATATATGGAGAAGATACCTTTTGTCTTCCCCAGAGAGGTTTAAAAAATCACTTTCTAATGTCTTTCTAAAAATAAAAAAGCTGCCTCTTGCCACTTTTGCTTTAGTTGTAGCAATTGCCAGCAAGGAGCACACAATATAAACCAAAAGCAATAATCTTGTACATATTTTTTTTCCCCAGAGTTCCCCAATAAGCACATTATTCCCAAATGTCTCTTACTTATTCAAAGGCTAAATATTAACTTTAATTTTGGTGTTTAGCTGTGGGCTTACTGATTAAAAGGAGGGCTGAATCTCAATAAGGGGAAAAGTTAAATATTTGGAAGATTTTTTCAACTTCAGTGAAGCCTTTCAAGCAGTTTTTTTACAACTAAGATATCCATGATGTTTGGGCTGGGGTTTTTTTTTCATTAACATTTATGTAACGGGCTAAATCTCAGTTCCTAGAACCATACAATAATTTCTGTCGGCAGAAACGGGGGATGCTGGTAATTCCAGAGTTTGTAGCAACAAAAGAATATTTGAAAATGTTATTCAAACGTGCACAGAAGTTAATATAAGTTATAAGCCACCCCACAGTCCAGAACCTCCCAACTTTAAAAGCAAATCTTGTGACCTGGATCTGGTTCCAGACTGGGGCTTGGAGGTGGGCGATGCTGCCGGAGCTCCCTCTAGTGCCCCGTTCCTGCTGCACTTGTACCAGAGTGTCCTGTGTGCACCAACAGGATGGAAAAATTCGGGATGGGGACATCACCCTATTGAGGTCACTCCACCAGCCAGT
>WBMZ01000653.1:0-55984 GCA_013400975.1 Atrichornis clamosus | reverse complement strand
CACGTAATATCTCTCTGTGTCCGTGTTTTCTGGCTCGCTTCCTCTATTTTCTGTGTTGCAATTGTTTTTCTTCTCTTTCTCATCCCTCCAAGGTAACCTTTGTCTCCGGGCTACGTGCTCAATCACAGGCCTCATATGGCTGCTGCATTATGTGCCCTTTCATTTCCAAATATGACCCCACAGAGCGCAATTGGGGATCCAACAGTCTAAACCCAAAGATAAAGTCCAGTCACAAACACTTTTTCCCACATATACATCCCCTGTCCTATTTAAGCAATAAATGCCTTTTTTGGTATAATTAAGTTGCCAGGGACTTCCTTCCTTGTCCCAAAATCCCATCCCATTATGGACCTCACTTAGGGTGCTGACCCACCGTTTAGGTTCAACTGGGCCATCCATGGCCAGGCTTCAGATCCTCCTGGCCCTCCGCAGACCCAACAATTGCTAAGGTTAAAGGTTTTTGCTCCATCTTCTCCTACGGTTAAAATCAATTCTCCCACTCCTGGCCTAAATCTAACCGACAATATAAAAGTAGGATATTAAAAAAACATTCTAATGGGGTAATCTAATTTTTCAGTCTAATTCTCTCGTGGTCTTCCACACTACAACTGGCAAGTGATGGCACAGAAACAGCTTAACATAAAGAAAACAATGACAGCAAGAATTAGCGCCTCAATGACTGGAGATCTGAGAGGAGGGATGCCCAGACTATTTCAGCAGACCATATGTGGGTAGGCACATGGGGCTTCCCCTGATATTCATGCACTGGCCACTGTTCTGGTACCCTTCTGCAGTGTCAGTCACAGCCTCCCATCCTCTCCTCCAGCTGAGATGTCCAAATCTCCAGGGCTTTAGAGACCTTGACCCCAGTGTGATGGGTCCACCTGTGTTCAGCTGTCTTGACGGTTGTTTCTCTGGTCAGTAACATATAGAAAGGTCCACGCCACTTTGCCACCAGTGGTGCTTCTTTCCACTGCTTAACTAGGACCCAATCTCCTGCTTGGATGTTGTGAACAGCAAAGTCCAAAGGCAGGGTCTATGCTTCAACCCTGACGAAGAGATTTCATGAGAGACAGTATTCTGGCCACATACTGTTTTAAATATACATCATTTATCTCCACCCCCCACTAGGTTGGGAATTAACAAGGTAAGAAATTGCACACATTAATTCAAAGGGAGATAATTTAATATCTTCTCTGGGTCTGGCTCTTATTCTGACTCTTATTCTTGCCAAGCTAATGGCAAAAGTTGTACCCAGGGCATCTTAGTTTCTATTACCAGTTTCAAAAGGTCTCTTTATTTTCCCATTCATTCTTTTTACCTGAACTCTGGGGGTACCCAGGGGGTATGGTGGTCCCATTGTATTCCTAAAGCAGCCATAACCCCTTGAAGAATCTTTCCTGTAAAATGAGTTCCCTTATCTGAGTCTATTGTTTCCACAATCCCATATCTTGGAAATGTTTGTTCTAAAAATACCTTAATAACGGATCCAGTAGTTGCTGAAGCAGTAAGAAATGCTTCTGGCCACTCTGTTAGCTGAAAGATTATTCCCAGAAGATATTTAAACTTTCCCACTCAGGGCATTTCAGTAAAATCCACCTGGCATCATTGGAAAGGACGTACAGCCCAAGGCCTCCTTCCTCTGGCAAGTTTCTTTGTAACCTGGCCATTGACTTTAGCACAAATCCAGCAACCTTAAAGAGAACCTCAGTGACTCTGTTAATGGAGTTGTTTTCATATTTGTAGGGCCAAAGCTTTTGGTATCCATTGTTTACCACTACTTGTAAACCAATTGTCCCCTCTTTCCTCTGCCCCAATATTTTTAATTATCTTCAACTCCTCTGCCGATTTCTCTGGCAGCAGCGGAACCACAGGGAGCCAAGGGAGGATTCTAGAGACTTCTGGCAAAAGTGCTACTTTCCAAACCTCTTCTGAGTATCTTGTCTAGTGTCCCCTAACATGTATTATTACCACCTCTTTTGGTAAATTCACCATCTCCAATAGGTGAGTAATTAAGCTCTCATGAGCTAATGTTTTTCCCTGGCAGGTTAATAAACCTCTTTCTTCCTATGGTTTTCCAAATGCATGTACCACACTATATGTATTTAAAATCAGTAAAAATGTTCACTCTTTTTCCCCGATATAATTCACAGGCTCTTAAAAGCACACACAGTTTCACTGTTTGATCTGATTATTTAGCCTCCCCTCTTCTTCTAATTCCCTTTTACTACCCTTGAAGTCTAATCTCACATTTTCTCCCTTGGGCCAAGGAGTGTCTTACAAATCTTTACTAGCCTGGGTTTGGAGGTCTGTCACTTGAACACAGTCCTGGGTTTCTTCCTGGCCCCTCTCCTCGGGACTGTTCAAACAGGCAGCTGAGTTAACCATTCCCCACTTTTCAATTCCAAATCTTCCTGTTCCATTAAACAAGTTTCATACTGTAATAACTAAGCACTGGTCATCTGCTTAGAGGCTCTTTTGGTTAACAAAGTTTTAATTTGATACAAGACTTTAACAATAAGAGATCCCCCTGCTATGGGTTTTTGGGCCTCAGTTATCATTAAAGCCCTGGCTGCAAAATTTGCAAACAATGAGGCCAGCCTCTGGCCACTGGGTCTAATATCTTAGAAAAATAAGCAACAGGCTGTCGTGTTCCCGTGTGCTCTTGTACTAAAATTCCTTTAGCATGGCCCTGTTTAACATCCACATATAATTCAAATTCCTTTTCTGGATCAATACACCATACATTTCTAGTTATAATGTGTCCTAAACATTTAACCTTTTTCTTCCACCCACTATGCTTTCTTTTCAGACACTTTAAGCCCCCTTTTAGCAAGAAAATTCTGGAGGCCAGTGGGCCCATGGGAGATCCTCCCGAGATTAGGGAGACAGAAAAGGCTTCCCCTCAAGATGCTTTGCCCTATTATGTTAATGTGCCCCAGTTCTGCTTCCCTAGTTGGCCCGTTGGCCTCCCTGCCCCTTTATGCCTTGTATGTACCTGCCCTAGAAAGTTCTCCCTTCCCTATTCTCCCATTGGCCCTTGCCCCATCACCACTCCCTCAGTATTTCCCTGTTGGTTCCCTTACCCTAACCCCGCCTATGTACCGCCCCCACACCCTCAGATCATTGGTCCCTGATGCTCTCTCCAACCCCGCATATGAACCTGGACCCTCCCATGTTCTTGGTCTTCGTCCCTGGACTCCTTCACGTGCATGGCTGGAATAAACCTCCCCCGTGGAATTCCACACAAAGACCCTTCTCGCCTCTTTGTCGTCGACATGTTTCAGAAGCTAGCCAGTGTGTGTGTGTGTATGAGTGTGCTGGCCTGCCGAGCGACTTCATATAGGAGATACTTCTGGAAGGTTGCACCTATCTGCCCGCTGCAACAAAAATTAAACAGCTTCACAGTAGCTTCTTCAACCATCTTTTCCTGTTCCCCTGATAAAAGGGAATCATCCACATACTGTATCAACCTAACTCCTGAGGGTGGAGTAAACTCCCGCAATACTTTCTGTAAGGCTTGCACAAACAAAACCAGTGACTCTGTAAATCCTTGCAGAAGGACTGTCCATGTCAATTGTTGTTTTACCATTTTCCCTTCTTCCTCTTGTTTCCGCTCAAAGGCAAAACACTGTTTAGTGTTCTCTGTGGGCAGGCATCCCCAGAAAGCAACTTTCAAATCAAATATTGAAGGGTTCTGATTCAAGGATGGTATAAGGATCCAGAACCGTGGGATGCCTTGGCTGGACAATTTCATTTCTTAAATCCTGCACCATTCTGTAGGTTCCATCTGATTTCTTAACTGGCAGGATAGGAATATTATAGAGAGACATACATGACTCCAAAAGACCTGCCTTTAAGAGAGATTTAATAAGAGGTTGTAACCCCTTGTTTCCCTCCCTTGAAATAGGGTCTTGGTTTTTAGATACCACTTGTCGTGGTTGCTTCCAAGTAATTTGGAGAGACTCTAATTTTCCATAACTCCCTGGGACTGCCCACACTTCTAGATTCATTTCAGCATAGGCCTTTTCACACGTTCTACACAAAGTTACAACAGTAACTCTGTACAACAGTAAGCCTCTGTATCGTCTTTTACAATGTTAATTTACATTCCCAATTTAGTCATCAAATCTCTTCCCAGTAAATTAGTCACAATTAGAAACAAACAGAAATTCATGTATTTCAAGCCTATCCCTCACACTTGTCTTTCCCAGTTACCCCCTGAATAATCAAAGAACTTCTTGACAATTTTTCCCTTTAAATATAAAATTCAAAGTGGATCGAGAGGCCCCTGTCTATTAGGAAACACACCTTGGTCTGGACCCACCCTAGATGTTATCAAGGGCTCCAGTGTGGTGGATCCCTGGTATAATGGGAGCCCCTGACGCCCCTAACAATCCATCTCCATCATCCGATGTGTTGCCTTGAGGGTTAAAAGCGGAAGCTGAAGCTTTTTATGAAGGTAGGGAAAAGCAAAAAAACCCTTTATTTCCATCACTGGGAGGGCGGGGCACCCCTCCACATGGCCTGACACAAAGCCCAGTGTACAAAAACAATGGGTAGGTTTGTGTCGCTAGCGCCTTTTCTCGAGGCAGGAAGCGTGTGAGGGGGCGAGGTCCAGGCGCAGCGACCTTCCAGGAAGCGTCCCTTGTCAAGCCACTCCTGCAGGATTCGCAAATGCCTTCGCACACACCAGGCACTCCCTGCGAGACGTATGCAGGCAGGCACATGCGATCCACATGATCCACACATGATCCAAGCAACCAGTGGAGACAAAGAGGCGGGAGGGGTTCTTCGTTTAGCGTTCTGAGGTTTAATGGGGGTCCACACTCGAAAGGTTCCAGTAACGAAGAACCACCAGATAGCTTGTGCAAAAGGTTTTATACAGGGGTAGAAAGGGGCGGAGAGAGTATCAGGGTCCAATGAGATGAGGGTCCAGGGGAGAAGATAAGGTGGGGAGACAGGGTTACAACCAATAGGGGAAGGAGAGGGGAGGAGAAAGGGAGCCAGAGCCAATGGGGAACCAAATAAGGGAGAACTTTCCAGAACTGGGGTAAGGGTTTACAAATGATTGACAGAGGGATTAACATAATGGGGTGTACACCAACCGGGAGATAAACCATTACATTAACTTAGGGGGAGAACCGTAAGGCAAAACCATAGGATACACTGAAGGGGGAGAAAACCTTAAAACAGTTGCAGTTTCAACCACCGCAACAGGTTTGGGTAAGGAAAGGGGAAAAATCTGTGTGTCCCGGCACAACACGATCTATATATTATGATCTAACAAATTAACATAGTTTACAAAAATTTTCCAATTAAGGGATAGAATTGATGGCTCAAATCCTTGCGGCAGATTTCTACTGGATTTCTCTGATCTCTCTAAACTTTCATTTTTCAGTTGTCACAACGCGATAACATGTTCTAACATATTCTCAACCCTGGAATGCTAAGGCAATAAAATGGCTCTATTTTGTCTGGGATATACAGTATTACTAACTAGGGTTACAGTGAGAAAAGTTACAGGAATTCTAACACATAAAACTAAGAAAAAAGCAAAAACCCCTTGGCATCAGGTGGACTTCCTCCTCCTGAGGAGCTACCTGTCTCAGTGAACACTCCCACTTCCAGTGTCCTGCCCTGCAGCTGGAACCCTGATTCTTTCCCAGCTGCTGTTTCAACTCTCCCCTGCTGAGGAGGGCACACCTCTGCCACATCCTTGTGGCCAACCTCGGCCCCTTGGTCCTGGGGACCCCATGGGCCCTGCAGTTTATCTCTCAAGGGCTGTAGAAACTTTGCCATCGCCTTTGCCTTTTCCTTATCCCTTCTTACATGCACTTGCTGGCTTTTCCAACCAACTCCTCCAGGGGCTTATTCCAGCCCCCCTCTGGTGCTGTCTGTGGGTGCTCAACCTCCCACAGCTGCTGAACTCTCTGCAAAATCATTCATAACTTCAGTGACCTAAACAAAATCCTTAAAGAAAACCTTAATCCTTTCACATACAATTTGCACTTCCCAGACATTCCTCCTTGTGCTCATGCTCCTCGCCACACACCATATACCAGAGCCTCTCCCGTCCTGCCACAGTGCCCAACACAGCCCCCGGAGTGGGCACGGTCGGCAGCTTCATGGGGCCGGGGAGGCAGCTAGGGAGTTCCGCAGCCCCATGGGGGCCAGGGGTCACTGCTGCCCCTGCCCAGGTGGGTGGCAGGGTCAGGCACCGCCTGGCATTGAGCCCGCAGCTGCCCCACAGCCCCGCCTGAGCTGAGTACCTCCCCACAGGCCCCCAGCCAATGCTCCTGGTCCTGCACCCCGCACCTGGTCCTGCCGCTAAATGTCCTGAAAGTTAGGGATACAAAGGACCTGCAGCTGGCCCTGGATCGGCTGGCAAATTTTGACGGTAAGACAGGGGAAGGTGCTTCTCTACCTCCCCGTTTTCATTTTCGTTTATCACATAGATTTCTCCTGCTGGCACTTGCCTTAAGCATATTCCTCCACACTTCACTTCAACCAATCCTTTCCCAAACCAACACTGTCCATCCCCTGTTGTCGAGACCCCTTCTTGACTTCCCTTACTGCCCTCTCTGGGCGTGGATTGTTGAGACCCCTTCTCCACTGTCCATTACTGCCCTCCCTGGGCATCCATGTCCTTGGTTACCTCTGGGAGAATTCCAAACCATCTCACAGTTCTCCCAAGGGACACTTCAGACATGTTTTGGGATCATTATCCCTTTTGCTGGGACCTCTTCTCAGCCTTACTTTTGCCACCCTCCATGCATGCCCTGTTTAACCTGTGCTACCCACCATGGGTGCCCTCCCAGGTGGACTTCCCGAAGTTCTCATCATACTCACCGGTGAGATTTTCAGGGGTCCTTCCCTGTGGACTCTTCATGGAGCCCCTTGGTCCACCACTCGTCTCTCTCCTGGACAGTCTCAGGTACCCATCAATTACCTGGTGCCGGCCGCCACTGAAGGGAGCTGGTCACCAAAACTGGGTAAGGTGCGCCTCCAGCTCCACTTGCCGCACGCCGTGCCCAGACAGTGGAAGGATCTCGGACGAGCCTCCATTTGTGCAGAAAATTGTACAATGACATAGGTTTATGTCCAAAAGGAGACAGAGGAGTCCCATAACTTTATTCGAATAAAGGGAGAGGCCATGGGGCATTTCCACTGGGGTCTCTCGGATTGTTGGAGGACACAGCCTCCTTTTTATCCTAATTTCCCAGCTGCATTTCTCCTTCTCCTGTGCCCCATAGGCTGACGTACTTGGAAGGTACAGACTTCCTGAACTGCACACTGCTTCCCCCTAATAAGCAACCCCTCCTTTTTCATAGTAGAACAAATGATATTTGTGGTTCCTTAAGTTTCTGTTTTTCTCTCTGAATTGAGGATTTAAAATGGCTTTGTTACAGCAACACTCCATGTTAATTAGTAACATTGCCCTGAAGTTTTGTGATGGTTTCTCCTGCTATCTAATCTTCCAGACTTTGGTCAGTCTCCATCCTTATCTATAAGCAGATCCACAGTTTAATTGTAACGACACCCTCATCATAGTCCATTCAATTCCAAGGGCAAGCAGGTGGCAGGGACGGAGATGTCACCATGCTGCCAAAGCTGTGAGAAGAACCAGAAGTGGCCAAGTGTCATTTCAGGTTGAGACCTGAGGAAACTCTTCCTTTTTCTTGCCCTGAAATGGGCAGGCAGGGCAAAGCCAGCCCGCTCTGCCTGGGCGCAGGAGACGGCAGGCATCCAAAGGAGCTGTGCAGGGATGCGCAGATGCCCAAAGGGACTCCAGGACAGATGGACACGCTCCGGGGGGCTCAGCCTCCCACGCTGGAGCAGGGAAAGAGTGTGAGGAGGCCCCCTCACTGGGAAGGAAGGAGAGAGTCATCCCTAGGACTGCAAGGGAAACCTGGTGTTGCCAATCTCTAAGCATGGCTCAGCTTCAGGAGTTGTGTTCTGTAATGGAGAGATTCTTGATAACTTTGTTGCACCTTGTAGGCCAGAGGTTTAGAACACAAGCTGGAAGGAGTGGCATTTCTACCCAGCTCCCTTCTGGAGATTTTGCTCTTTGTAAACCATCACTGAATGCCAGTAGCACCTCGTGACCAGGAAGGGAGGGTTCTCCCTGCCTCTGTGTACCCCAATATGGCCTATTTTTGTCAGCTCTGAATTTCCCCTTCTCCACTTCAGCTTCAGGATGAGAAGAAAAGCTTTCTCTCTTGGCTTTCCTGCTCATTCACAATTGAAAGCTGTTGAGATTCTGGACTCACTCCCATTGAGTTGGGCTCCGTGTGCCCAAAATATCGCCCTCTACCCAAAAAGCACCTGATGGAGAGGGAAAGTGCACTAACTGCTCTAGTTACAGGAAAGCTCCCAGGTGCCAGCCCAGCCCTGTGGGCAGGTGCCAGCTGCAAATCTGTGCCACCTTCTGCCTGCTGCCCTGACCTACCAAAACAGGGTTTGGTAAATAGCAGGTTTTTTCATCAATGCATCTGCTTTTTCATTTTTCTCCCCTTTTTATGAGGACTGCTGTCCCTCCTGCACCCTGAATGGCTCTCCAAGCCTCTACCTGAAGGCCTGACCTGAGCCGTGTTCCTTCCAGCCGGGACTCCACTGTGAGGGGATGGCGAGAGCCCTGTGTGTCAGCCCTGGTCTGGAGGCTGAGCTGGGAGCAATAATTATCCCCTTTCCCATGACAGGTGAGTGGTGACTGCCAATTCTCCAAGGGCCCTGACACGTTTCTGCCAGGGGCAGGAGGTCACCGTGTCCCCACAGCCCGGGGATGCCACTGACTGTAGGCTCCATCCCACTCTGCCCACACTCAGAGCCACTGAGAGCTGGTGGTCTCCAGGCACCCCCACGGCGGCGTTTCTCCTCAGGGCAGAGGAGATGGCGTCACTCTGGGGACTGCCGGGATCCCACCTCACCTGGGAAGCTTGTGGGTGTGTTAATACCTGTGGATGTTTGCCCAGGTTATGCCCATTTTCAGGGGAGACCACTTGCCCCTCACGGCTTGCCCTAATATGGCGGCTCCTCCCTCACCCTGCTATCATTATGAAGGGACATCGGGCTCGGCCGGGGGTGGAAAAGGTCACAAACGGCCTCAAACCGTTGTGGGAACTATGCCAGCAAGGAGGTAGCACCGCTCCTTTTAGGGAGTTGTGGAGAAAGTCCCCCGGAGCCTCCTTTTTTCAAGTTGAGATCCCCCCAGCTCCCTCAGCCGCTCTTCATCAGATTTGTGCTCCAGAGCCTTCAACAGGGGATCGCTTCCAGCTGCTGAGGCACAACCCCCGGAAAAATTCGCTAGCAGAAGAGGGTCCTTGTGTGCGACCCAGGGGGATCCTATGCGAAACAGAAAGTTTTTTTGTGTGATTGCGTCGGTAAAATGGAAGGCGCTACTTCAGGCACAACTCCAGAAAGCTGGAAGCCGCCGATCTGTCCACCCAAGCAGCTCCGCAGCGGACACCTTCGGGATTCCTACCCCGAGCTTCCTTGCTCTGTGTACGCCCCGTGACGGCCCCAGTCCCGCCCCACCCAGGCCTTGTGTGCCCGGCCCCGCCCCGGAGCCGTCAGCAGGAAGCGGGAGCAGGAAGCTGTGGGGGAGTGGGCATGGCGGGCAACGGCCCGGGGGTGAGCGGGGATTCCGCGGGCTGTGCCGGGTTGGGAGAGGGGCTGGGAGTCGGCGTTGCCCGGGCCAGGGGTGCGGCGTGCGGCCGCGGGCCCCTGGCAGTCGACGAGGGCCGGGTCGGGGTGACTGCGGTGCCACCGTGTTTGGCTGGGGCTGCCGGCGGAGAGCCATCCGTGTCCTGTCCTACGTGTGCCTCGCCTATTTCCTCCCATCGGGTTTCAGGCTGTACGGGTGGCACTGTGGCCCCCAAGTGCATTTAAAACCCTCCCCACTGCCATAGGTTGTGATTTCTGGTGTGGCATCAGCGTTGCTGTTGTGTCAGGAACTAGCTCTGCAGAGTGCTGAACGCCTCAGTAATTTGTCCTGATGCACCTTGACCAAATCCCTGCTGTCCTCCGGAAATAAAAGGATTAGTCTCTTGCCAGGTGTTTTTAACTGTGCTTTGAATTAACTTCTTAGTTTTTATTAACAGAACTTGACACATGTAGTGAGTGCTTCTGGTAAAAAGGGAGTTGTATATGGTGTGCAACTGATAAATAACAGTGGTTGATAAGTGTTTTGTTAACTGACAGTGTAAAAGCCATTGCTATGGGCCTCATCGACCTCATATGCACAACAGCAACAGCGCCTACGGAGAAAATGGTCTCCCAGGCCTATATTCCATTGTTGAAGACCCCAGCACCTGTGATATTGTCAAGGCTACACAGTAAGTACATGTTCTAAGTCTGCAAAGTGTTGAAATAAATGGGAGTGTCCTCAAATGTGGGCCAGGCTTGGTATTTTTACAAAGGAAACGTTTGCAGTTTCATTTTTTCCCTGTAGTGGAAGAAGAAAAATAACTTACAGCTACTTTTGTAAATAAAACGAAAGTATTTCAAGCAGGTTTGTTAAGTAGAAAATTCTACTCATCTAGGCACAGCTCAACTCTTTTTACAAAGCTTCCATTGAACGCAATGTAGAATTTGTTCAAGTAGGAACTGCTAGGTGATCCTTACTGAGATGTACTTTTTCTTTAGTATGTGGCTGTTTCCAAACTGGAGGATATTTAACAAATAATAAGTAAATCGATTCTTTTTCTCATTTAAGGTATGGAATGCTAGAGCGATGCAAAGAACTGGTAGAAGCAGGATATGATGTTCGACAGCCAGACAGAGAAAATGTGACTCTTCTTCACTGGGCAGCAATAAACAACAGACAGGATCTGGTTAAGTAAGCTGAGTCCCTGTGCAAGTCTGACAAGTCCCAGCATAGTCTGACACTGTTACTTATAATCACTTTGTTGCTTTTGTACTTGAAAACAAAGGAATATGCTTGAGAAGAAGAGTGTAGACTTCAAATTTTAATCTAATTATCTTTGTGAAAATGTCACTGAGATGTAAAGATAGCATGGTTTCTTTATACAAGAAATCATGTAGTACATGAAATCATTAATTTTTCTGGGTTCGTTTCTTTGACAAAGATGAAAACTGATTTTAGAAGCATATTTAGAAGCATATTTAGAAGTATATTTAGATAGAAGAATATCACTATATTTTTTTTAAGCATTTTCTTGAAACAACGTCATTTACTGCAAAAATACTTTTGTCTGTTTGCTTCTCTACTGAATTTTTTTACTATTATGAGCCATTTACTATTAGAACTGTGTTATCATTAGTATAATGTTTTGCTGTTTTATTATGTCTCTTCCTAACATTTGTGTGTTGTTATTACACAGATACTATATTTCCAAAGGTGCAATAGTGGATCAGCTAGGTGGAGATTTGAATTCAACACCCCTCCACTGGGCCATTAGGTATGCTGCTTGCAACTACTAGTTGTAAATCTCTTAGTATTAACAGCTGTGGTAGCATTTTCTGAGACCCAGAGAACAAAGCACTGCTTGTCTGGAGAAAACATAACCTGAAATAACTATTCTGGGAAAACTTCTCCGAGTGCGAATTCTCACATTGAAAGATTAGTGCTTTCTTCTGGACTACTAGTCTTCTGCCAGAGTTAGATCCTTGGATGACTGCTCACAGAAGAAATAACTGCAGAATAACCACTGTATTCTAAATTAACATTTTACTCTAGGCTGACTTATTGAGGTATATATTGAATATAATTTCCTGAATAAAACTACGATAATCTGAAAGAGAGGTGTTTTTTGTGAGGTGTCTGTGAGAATTATTAAGGCAATGCTTTCATTAAAATATCCATTTTTTAAAATCATCGCTACAGTTTCATTTCACATATCGTTATAGACAAGGACACCTACCTATGGTCATGTTATTGTTGAAATGTGGAGCGGATCCCAGTCTTATTGATGGGGAAGGATTCAGTAGCATTCACTTAGCAGTGCTGTTCCAACACATGCCCATCATAGCGTACCTCATATCAAAAGGCCAGGTATGTTGCTGATGCCCCAAGTCTTGTTTTCTACTGTACGAGTAACTGTCTATGTGTAGGAGACATTTCAGAATTAACTGGTTTGTTTTCTAGATGAAAAGCAGGTATTTTACACATATTTTTCTGTGCTACAAGTTCAGAGAAACTTAGATTTTTTTTTTCTTTTTTTTTTGAATACTCTCCCCTATTCCTGTCATCTCCCATATCCAGATTCATGTACATTTCAGAGTGTTTAAGGAGTGTTGTTAAGGCCATGCAGATTTGTGTAAATAACCAATGGCTTTTAAACCTGGAAAGAAAAAGCAGTATATAATGTATAGATTTTGTGAAGTAGTTACGATTTGATTACAGTTTTGTAACTAATAATCCATGCAGTTGTCTATCAACTGAAGTATGCAGAATACATGATCAGACTAGGTCTGAATTTTTATTAGAAATTTATGTGTTTTCTTTAATTTTATATTGTATCCATGGTAGTTGATGTGTCAGCTTATATCTGAAATGAGTAGAATTAATGACAAGTGTAACAATTTGCTAATAAAAGTGACAGGAAAGTTCTTACATGGTCTAGACTGTTTCTAAGAAGCAATCTAGTGTTAGGATTTAAAAAATTGCTAAGTTTTTCTTTCTCATAGAGTTCTCTTTAGGGAGAGTAACTGATTTCTGGAATGTAGGTATAGGTGGTATATATCACAGGCTTAATAAAGTTGTTGGCCCACCTATCTTCTGCTAAAAAAATCCAAGTGATTAATAATTTCTTTTGAGTAAATCTGCTCTAATGTAATCATGGAAGGAGGCAGGGAACAAGGAAACCTTTGTGAAGAAGAAAATTAGGTAAAAAAGAGGAAGGAAGAAAATTTAGATTGGGTGTATGTCATATATGTTATGTATCTTGAGATACATAATAAATCCTTCTTTGTTGTTTTAACAAACCTGTTTTATGTACTTTTTGTACATCTGTTATATACATCTGCTTACACAAGGAAGATGGTTAACATTGCTTTACAAGGTACATTTTATTTATAGTAGTTCTTTGCAAAAAAAGGACAAGAAATATGGTTAGCACCATTCACTTGAAAATACCCTTTGTGGAGTCCCCCTTAAAAATTAGTGGAAATTTAGAGTATTCTGAAAGGAATAACTTGCAAGGCTTTGTAGAAGGAAGAGTAATTTTTAAATGAGTGTTGACTTCTTGACTGATATAATTTGGTTACTTTCTATTTTCTTTTCATTAGTGAGGTTAAGGCAGTTTTACAGCTCCAAATCTCACTTTCCTGAAATCATTGGTAATCACTTGCTGGTTATCTTTTTCTTCTTATTAGAACATAGACACAACAGACTTCAATGGACAAACACCTTTAATGTTAGCAGCACAAAAAGCCACTGGGTAAGTAGAGAATAACTGAAGAAGAGACTTATTTTATTGTACTTAAGAAGCAGTGAGGTGAATTTTTCCTTACTGTTTTTTTTAAACTGATATTCCTTTCCCTTCCATTTGTTCTAAAATATGCGGTATTTCAGAGGTCAGGAGTTGGGAAGGCGCTTATTGGATACAGCAAAAAGGTCAAAAGAATTTTTAAAATAAATTTAGGTTTGTGGCTGAGTCATCTGCAGCCTTATTGTGTCTTCCGTAAAACGAAAATAAATGGATGTGAATGCAGTGAAATGCATTTAGAACAAATCAAATGGGGAGATACAAGCTCATACGTGGTGTTGTAGAAGATATTATCACTGTTATATACCTCATACTTGTTAAAATGGTAAGCTAGCATAGCTCAGAGAAAAACCTTCAGGGCAGGTCCTGAATTCTAAACTTGGATCTACTGATGAGCTTGTTTTGAAATAAGGTATTATGTATCTGCTGTTGTTTCACAGATGGGAACAGTTATTTTGTAAGGTGTTCAAAAGTTTCATTTCCAGTCTAGACTATCTTCTGTTTGTTAACTCATATACTTTATTTTCATCTAGACCAGAACCTACGAGGTTTCTCTTAAAGTTTAATCCCTCTCTCAATGCTGTAGACAATGTTCAAAAGAATACTGCACTGCATTGGGCAATAGCATCAGGAAATACTAGTGCAGTGGATCTGTTGCTGGAAGCTGGTGCCAGCCTGGACATAAAAAATGTCAAGGTATGATTTCTTTCATGATATTTCATCCCATGTGGCATGAATGTGTAAAATTAATGTAAAGGAAAATCTGAGTCCTCTCTATGTTGGATGTTGGATGTAAATTGCAATGGGAGTTGACTAAAAGCAGACTTAGCCTTTCCCAAAAGGAGTAGCACTTTTCTTGTGGTGTGACTCAAAGTATGAATGTTCTTTGCAATACCTTTGTAATGAACAGCCAAGCCTTGTGTTCACTCAACAGTAATTGTGTCCTTTGCAGATTCTGCCCTCTCACCCTTTTTTGTTTCATTTTCTTAGGGGCTTGTTTCATTTCCTTTTTCATTTCTTAATTTGGCTGTTTTCTACTTCAAAACATAGTCATGAGGAAAAAAAAATAAGTTTCTTAGTGTCCAGTCAGGCTCATAAAGACTTCAAATTACATGCATATCCTCCTGTGAAAGCCAGTGTTTGACAATGCCTGTTTGTACATTCAAAAGGGTTAGTCCATATGAAAGTCTTCATCTTAATATTTGTGGAAACTGATAGTGAGAAGTGTAAATGTTGAAAATACTGGTTCCTGTGACTATGTAGATACGTTATTGGAGGCAGTCCAACAGATAACTCAAATGGATACAATCTGTTCACAAGCGTCAGTTTTCAGAACTACAAAGCTCTGATTTAAGCAAGTTAGAACTCTGAGTTTGCCTTACCCTTGCCTTAAAGTAGTACGTGAGGTGGGGCTGGGAAGTAACTGCATGATTAGTCTTGTTTTAACTATCTTCATGACTTACTTCTGTTGAAAGTGAGAGTACGTGCTAAGTACATAAATAAGTAAACAACCTTCTCTGTTATAGGGAGAGACACCACTTGACCTTGCTTATCAAAGTCAGAATCACTTCATGGTTTATATAATACAAGAGGAAGAAAGAATGAGAAGCAGGAGAAATAACTGGTTACTGAAAATAGTAGAGAAATATGAGGTAATTTCCCAAGTAATAACTGAAGGAAATAAAACTACAACATGCTGTGTTTAGAATGATATGCAAATTAATTCTATTCTAAGAAGAGGAATTTCTGAAATTGAGTGCACAAAAATAAAATTCTTTAAAAGGATATAGCAGTGGTTTGGGTGGGGTTTTTTGTGTCATTCCTCCCCACTGCTTTTGATGTACTGACGTGTCACCTTGTCTTATCTTGAGTCTTTCAGCATTTGTCATTACATGAACTGAATACTTTTAAGTAAATCCTGCTGGAATACTTTGTCATATTTTAACAGTAGTAATTTTAATAGCTCTTCCTGATGTTGGCATCTTCCTTGACATTCATGTGGGCCATTGGATACATCATGAACTTAAGTTCTGACTCTTGGCTTTTAAAAGGAGGTTTACTTCTCGGCTTGCTCTTTGGAATGGCTCTGTTTGTGAGGTTTGTGACTTCTTTTCTCTATATGTGTATTCACTTGTCAGAGACACTATATGAAGTATCTGATGCATTATTCTTTTCAGAGTTTAGTTTCACTTGGCATAAAACATACCTCCTGAGAAATGGTTGCACAGTGTGTGAAGAATCTATATAGATGTACTTTTTAGAATTAATGACCGTAGAAATTGAATGTATTTAAGCGTACACAATAATAGTTTCTTGTCACTGAAAGATTCGGAAAAAAACGCAAACCAGTCTGTTAGCTAGTTTTCATGTTAGATTGTTATTGACAGTCTGCATCTGGTAGATGTCTGTTCACAGTTCTCAGAAATGTGCTTTATCACAACTTTTTCCTGCTATATTCTGACACAGAATGAGTTTTTATGAACCATACCCTCTCCTGCTCACCAGACCTCCCGGTGTTGTCCTGAGCTGTTTTGCGCTTTTCCTACCACAGTCAGTATTCATTGATATGACAATGCTATCTGTGCAAATAGGCAGATACTGTACTTTTCACCCAGGGCTACAGTACTTCTCATATATAATATTATGCTGGAACAGAGCACTCTTCAGTCTTATTTTTGCATTGTTAACCCCCCCCGCACATCTGCATAAAGAATGCTTTTGAGTGACAGTTCTTGATTGCTTTGAGATATGTGAAATATACTGTGTGCAGGAAGTTTTTACAATAAAAAAACAGATTATTTATATTCTATGGACTTACGCTTTAAATGTATTTTGAAAAATACTTTTTTCTCTTAACGTTTTTTCAGGCAACTTGTGGGGCTCAAGAATCTAAAATATCTTCCCACCGCATTTCTGCTAAGTTCAGTTTTTTGGATGTCCATGACCTGGTTTTTCTGGTTCCTGCCTGATATCCTTTATACTCAAGAAATGCAATAGAACTTTCCTAATAGTTTCTTATAAATCTAGACCTGATCATGCAAGCAGTGTTGTGCAGTTCCAGATAATTCCATGTGACAGTTAATTTCTGGTAAGATTGTGCAGGGCCAAAGTAACCTTGACTTTAAATTAAAGTTATATACAGACTAAAAATCTCTACCTCCCTTTATCTTTCACAGATTTTTGTCTTTATAATCTGAACTATTTCGTATATTACTGGAATATCAAAATGAAGATGTATGTTATAAACCTAATTGTTTCTGTTCGCATCTCCATGTGACTCTTTAATCTTCCTCATTGAGACTCATACAGTAATGTATTTTGGCATGTGGTATAACTGGATAACACATGTCTTAAAAATAATTCTAAAAGCATATTTTCTTTCTATAATAAGCATTTGACAGTTAGAGGCATTCATGCTTCTGCGTTTAAAAACAACACCATTTTCCCCCCACAAAAAACAAAATATAAGGAACAAATTCCTTTGTGTTCCTGAAAAATAGATTTTCCAGTGTCCTGTCTTTATTCACGGGTTATGCTGAATCCTTAGTATACAGTGGATTAATTTCTACCTGATGTTTACTTTCTTTGAAAAGACTTTTCACTGATGAGTACAAAAACATTTTAGTAGTTTGTGCTCTTTTTTCAGTGCCCTGCTCTTTTGTTACACAGTGGGCATCTATTTGTTGATAAAGCTTTATGAAAAAGACTTTAGAACTATACTTAGAACTGTAAATAATTTGTACTAAACCAGCTATGATATATTGCTCCACAACTTTAATTAATTTTTAATTCAGTATTTATATGACATTTTCTTTTGTACTGTTCCCAGTGAAGATGTCCATAATAGAATTATCAGGATTAACTTCAACGAACTGATCAAGTATTCTCCTGCTGGCAATTCACCCATATACTTGTCTAAATGGAAAGTGTGTTATTCAGTGTTGTGAATCTTTAAGGTTTTATTGGTGTCACCTAAATTAAAAGGAAAAAAATTTCCGCTGATAGGGATTTGAGTCAGATGCTTTGCTGAAGACAGTGGGCATAGCAATATTCTTGAAGGTCTCACCAGAGCTTGTTGAGATGAGCCAGTGGATAGTTTTCCATTTCACTATCCAACTCTTTTTCTCATGAATGTGTTTTCCTTCTGGAACTGGGCACAGATCTGAGTGTTATAAAAGTTTTCAGGATTTTAGTTCCCTGTATTTGTCTGTTAAACTTCTTCTGGACTGAATGAAAATCTAGCCATTCTAATTAAGGATTTCTCTGAGCTTCAAAAAACCAACAGCAGTGCAAATAGACCAGCAGTATCCACAAGAAATGCACCATCATTTTGATTTCTATAATTGCACCCTGCAATTTCGTTGTAGCAAACGCATCTGGTATTTGTGCCAATATTTCATAATTTATCATCTTGATTTTAACTAGAACTGTTTGCATTGTTGTTAGTTCATAAGACAAAACAACCTTGTGGTTGCCATACTGAATTTTTGAGAGTTATTCACACTCTAGTTTATTGAGTGACTGAGGGGTCACTGGAGATACAATCCAGGCTTGAACTCTCTGCCTGCTCCTTAGTGGCATCCGGGAATGTTCTTTAGCAGCCTGAGCTCTCAAGTTCGATGCATGAATTTAATTGGTATGAAACTCGTCCCACTCCACATTTGTCTGTTGCTGTATAGAGAGAGTTAATCTTGATATGCCTTCCCCTTTCACCTGATGTAGAGATTTAGTTTTAGTCAACAGTATAAAAATTATCTTCCTAATGTCCTATTACCTTCAGAAGTGTTTAGCAGTGTGTGCTTGGGGTTTTTTGAGTGGCAAAAATAGTTTCAGGATGACTTTCAGTTATATTTTTCTGAATGAGTATATTCAGTTGCTTTTGAAAATTAGCAGACTGAGAAGAGCCTGTTTGACTTAGGGGTGTGTTCAGTAACCAAACAAGTCTCACAGCTGCTGGAAGCGTCATAACTCTGCATGCCTGACTGGTATTGTTTAAATAAAATAGAAAAGCCTCAGAGGGCAAAAAAAAAATCAACTTCGTTTTTTATCTGTGAAATATTCAAAGGCAGAAGTCTGGAGGACTTTTAAGAGCGTGACCGGGAGCTGTATTGTGATGCAGATTTATGCAGTTGTAAAAGTCTTCTCCAGCACTCAAACTGGACAGAATATTCAACTTCTCTTTTATGACAGCCTCAGAATGTCAGAGAAGATCCCGCTATAAGAGAAAGTAATTTTTTCCTTTTCATGTGTTGCTTGTAAAATAGCATAAACTAATTTTAGAATATTTCATTTCTTTGACAAATAGAGGTGATACATGGTATAAGAATATAGTCCTTAACCTGACTATCACATATAACAAATGCAATTCTTAAAATCACTGTCATGTTCAGCATGATGGGTCTTCTCTATTATTTCTATAAAACCTGGATTTCTGATCCTGGATATATAAGGACTTCAGAAGAAGAAAGAAAAGAGGTAGGTGGATTTGTGTAAACAAATGTAAGGGCTGGCCTGGTGCAACATGTATGTGCTGCGATTTGTTTGTCATCATGTGCAGCTTTGTTAAACTTGAAAGCAGTGACATATTCCTCCTTAAAGAGTTTTTAACAATGTCATTGAATAACATAGATCTTGGAGAATTTCTCCTCCTGCTGCTATTTTCCTTATCTTCCTCATCCTGCCATATTTGTTTCCTTCCATCTTATCATTGAAGTGTGAGCTTTAGCCAAACATTGTACAGACCCACTGGTGTTATCTGTGATATAAATTCACATAGAACTTCACTTAAAAAAATAGAAGTTTTGCATGGTTTCTGTTCCAGTTGCCTCCAGTTAGAAAGGAATAGTCACAGTGCTTTTCTATATATATCACATGCTAGTAATTACTTAAATTTTATCAGGTACTTTGAAGATGGCTTGATTTTTGTGCTTTAACATCATGCAACTAACATGTTATTTCTTAACTGTTTTATAACGGCAAAAAGAAATCAAGGGCAGCCAATCAGTAGAGAATTTATTGTTTGGTCTCCCCAACTTGTGGGTTAAGGAAAGCATTTTGTTTGTGATCTCATTGCTCTCATTGAGGATGTATTTCTTCAGATTGCAGGGAGAATAAAATGCAGTTTTCACTTGTTGCCACAGGATTCATAAGCATTGTGTATCTAGTCCTTGTAAAGGAGCAGTAAATGTAGCAGCTCTCCTCAGCTCTCCTGAAGTCTGGCTGACTATATGAGAGTTGCTATCTCATTTCAAGGAAAATTAAATTCACATTATTTATTAGTTTTGTCAACACAGAGATACTTTTCTGAATAATGCATGGGTGAAGCTGCATTAGCCTTTTTTTTGGTGGGGGGAACCTGTTTAAATAGCAAGTTCTTATTCCTGTGGGTGCTTGGCACTCAAAATACTTACAAACTGCAAAAGGCCTAATGTAAAAATCTCCATAGCACCTATGGAAATGTGATCCAAATGCAAGCACAAATCCTTTGTCTTTCAGAACATTGTAGCTCTTGCAGAGGTGGGCTGCTTGGACTTCAGAACATTTTGCACATCATGTCTTGTAAGTGGAGCTTTTCTATTTATTTTCGTTGTGAACCTGTCTTTTACTCAATACTGCTATAAAAAACTTTTTCCTCACTGCTTGTCATTAAAGTGTTACATGAGTAGTTTGTTATATATTGTTTAGATTTCTTTATTTCTTTTATGGTGGCAAGAGATGCTTTGATATCCTTGTACTCTAGTACTAATAAAAAAACTATTATTTCCTTCTTTTTTTTTAATTAAAATGTATGATTCTCATCTATGTACTGTGTTGTGAGGTCTATGACACAGTAATTGTGTAAAATATGGTAGTACCTGTAAGATGATGCCTTAAACTTTGAGCAAAATAGATGCTTCTGCTTTGAGTATATTCTTTTCCTTCATCCGCAACTAGGTAAGGAAGCCTTTGAGATCTGTGCATTGCCTTGCTTGCCAAGCATGTGTAGCCAGATATGATCAGCATTCTCTGTGGACTGGACAGTGCGTAGGTGAGAGTGTTTGTTTTATCAAATTTGAAAATGCCACATATTTCAAAAGCTGCAGAAATAACATTTATCCTCTTAAAGAGAGAGACAGCACACATGATACAGGAATATCTGGTTGATACCAAAGGGCTCTGATAGGTGCCAGAGGGAAATTAGATGGAAGAGAGGCAAAAAAAATTATTCTAGGGATAGAGTGGTCACCCTAAGAGTAGAGACTACAAAGTCTGGAACTCTTTCTTTTGAGAGAAGGAACAGGGAATATGATTGAGACTTTAAAAAAGAAAGAGAAAAAAATATTAAGATGGTGGCTAAAGTGAATGCAGAACTGTTATTAGCCAAACATATCATAGTATAACTAGGGATTTAAAATCGGTAAAGAAAAAAATTTCTCTATGTGGCAGGCAAATTTTGGAGCTTGCTGCTGTAAGAATTTGCAGATACAGGCAGTATCAGAAGGCTCAGAAAGGGATTAGACAAACTCTTGGACAAATGTGTCCAAAAGCAGATACTAAAAGAACCAGACAAGTGTGCACACTCAAACGTTTTAATGCAGTAGCTGTGGATGAGGAGAATGAACTCCAGAAAGTGGTTGGGCTCATGTGTTCTCCTGAATTTCCATTATCTCTTGTCACTGTTAGGGACAGTTCTGAGTGAAGCAGCTGGCCCACTGAGATAAGCCTGTAGGGCATTATTCATGTTCTTGTGTTCTTCCCTCTCACCCTCTTTGTTCCTTTTTGGCTCATTACTGGTGATGCTCAAGATAGGAAGGTTAGATCTTTACATCTGTAACACTATATTTTTTGCCTATTTTTCTGCCAATAGCATTTTTTCTAATGTTAAATATTGTTATCTATTTTTACAATATTTGCTGTTTACAAGGTGAGACATCCTTCTGATGCATTGTCTCAAAGCTTTGAGAAATGTGATTGTAATTTAAAGAAAAAAAAAGTTTTGTCTTCTTGTATGAGTTTTTCTGACAGAGGTCTGGAGTTTTTTTATATGTATGTTTTCAATTCTGAAGCACACCAGGTCAAACAAATTGAATAGCTTAGACTTCTTAGTCATATGAGACAATTTTATTGTGCATAGGGGAGAGTTATGGTTGCATAGTTAGTCCTCATCTAGCTAAAGCAGCTGAAGGCATGCTCTGAAGGAGAGACGAATCCTGGTTGACTTTATCAGAACTAATTCTATTATATAAATTGGGATGGCTTACAGGAGAAAGTTGAGAGAGAGAGATCAGCCTTGTCAAGCTCTCTTGTGGATGGCAGAGGTAATAATAAGAAATGGTTTTGACTCTTTTTATTCCTATTAACTTCAGAGGAAATACAATACTGCTGAATTTTAAAATGTCAAACTTTCTAACTTTTTTTTTTTGCCAAAATTTCAGGCATTGGGAACCATTATTACTACCTATTGTTCCTGTCTTTCCTAACAGTTACTGGTGTTTGGCTGCTTTATGGAACTCTTCAGTGTATGTATGCATTCATTTATTTTAATTTAGCTTTCAAATACATGTGTGTGGTCTGTATTTTTTCAGTGTTTCAGTTCCAGTAAGTGTACAATCTGCACAAGTGATACTTGATTTCAGCAGTGATGTTATTGTGTAATTATGTTCTTAGTGAAAATACATCATATCTGAGTCTTTGGTCAAATACCTCATTATGTTTGTGTTGATCAAGAACTAAGATGCTGCTGTAGTGGGATGTGCATTGGAAAATGAAATAGCAGGAAACATTTTTGTTAGAAGGAAATAGGATAGCCATGTGGAGGAAGGTCAGGTGACAGGTTCTAATCTGGATGCCCTTTACTGTAACAGAAAATAAGTTTGTAAATACATTATTGCAAAAGCTTTATTGATTTTGTTATTTGGAAATATCTACATTGAATGCTTGTAAACATTTCTTTTTGTTTTTAATGTAGGATAACTCTGAAGACAACTGTGTATCTATAAATCTGAACTGTTACTTTGAAAAATTAAGAAATCTGTTAGAGGGGAGAGAAGAGCTCTTTTCTTGTAGTTCCTGGGGATGAATTACGATAGCACCAACCTTTTAAATAAAAAGGAGAGGGAATTCATTTTATTTTATATTACTTCACATTATACTGAAACAAGCCAAAATTCAACACAGAGTGAAACAAACCAGCCATGGCAGTGGAGAACACTTGTGTGAACATGAGTTACTTTCCTATGCTTGAGTAGTGGTCTTCTGAAAAAAGCATATTATTTTCTCCATTTCCTGTGTGTGAAAGAATGTGAGAGGAAAAACTCTTTATTGCTCTACTGACAGACAGAAAAAAAAAGTTGCTTTGCTTTTACTTTGGGTTTGTTTTGTTTTTTAATATGTTAAATATATATGTCGTAGGCTGTAAGTATCTCTTAAGAAATTTGCAGGAATTGGACATTCCAGTTGACATATATTTCGTAGTGGTAGAATATTGTTTTCTTGGAATTGTCACCATCTTGTCTTCTTTTGTTGATGATGGTGCTTAAGAGAAATGATAAATTCATGTCCTAAAATTACAAAAAAGAATGAAGCAAAATTTCAGAAGTCTTGGCAATGAGAGATGATAACATTTCAATATGATGCAAAAAGTGCATAGCCAGTGCCTTGGATGTTGCTTCTGTGGATCATGAGTACAGAATGTAAAGATTATGCAACCAGAATAGCAAACAGTCACGTCTCTATGTGGGTGCTTTTTAGTGGCAATGGGATAGATTAAATGTGGTGTTTCTAGAGCATGTTGCTGTGTAATCTTCATTTCATGCAAATAATCTTAGTTCACTTCTTAAGGGCTTACAAGCATAATTAACTGATAGTGTGTTTTGTCAGATTGGTCCAACCACTGCGCAACAAGTTATCACCAAGATGGAGCGTGGACGTACTTCACACAGACAGTGTCCTGCTCTCCCTGGGTTTCCTACATCTCTGCAGTAACCTGTTTCCATACCCTATGGGCCTCACTGTGGCTCACTGTTCAGCTTTATCAGGTAGTATTTTCCTTCAGTTTATGCTTCTCATCACATTAAAGATTTTCCCCAGATGATTTGCTCCCATAAAAACTCTGTGTCTGCTTTTCTTGATTACTGTCACAGCAAGGTGCTTCCTTTAAATCTCACAGCAGACCTTGAAGTTTCTACAAGCTCTTGTGCACTCAGCATTCCCCTGTTGGAAGTAGAATCACTGTGTGCAAATCATTCCTGTAACTGTGTTCAGGGCTTACTACTCATCAAAAATTCCAAACCTATAAAAAGTTGTATTTAAAGACAAGAAATTTTATTTGACTAGGAGAACTGGTATTAGTGCCCCCAGAACTGCACAAAAGCTCAGTAACACAATTATTCCTGAGTTGAAAATTCTATGGCAGCGCTCAGGAATGTGTCATTAGACTGTGTTAAATCCCACTGCTACAGTAAAAATATATGACTTGGATTTGATTTTGTTGAGGACTGTCAAATTTCTAGTTTATGTTTTTTCTCAGAGAAAGCTTGGCTATGCAAACAAAACTGAGAAGAGCTCTCTTCAAACATCTGTGAAACAGCTTGTTTAGCAGCTTCTAGGAAAGATGTGTCTTTGAAATACATGTTTATCATACTGAACTAAGGGCTTGTTTTACATCTTTTTTTTTTTAATTAAACAACAACAAAAAGCTCCACAATTTTAAATATATACTGCTAGATTTCTGCCCTGTCCAAGACACTGAAATATCATGCTGGAAAAAGGAAGGATATTTACAGTTTAACTACTGTCTTTTGTACACAGTCATTTGTAATTGTACTGTTTTATGGCATTTAGTGTGTCATTGTGGGTCCCTTCCTGTTGGGGGTCCTCCCTGTTGATTTCAAAAATAAGAAAAAGGAAAAAGAAATGGTTAAGCAAAAATGCAGACAAAAAACCAAAGTTCACTGTTGAAACTCACTGAAAGGAGACATAGAATCAAGAAAAGGGAAAAATTGTCGAGTCTCTAATATGTACTTCTGCCTTTCTGCTAAGCTATTTTGTTCTTTCTCTCACAGTATATTTTTCTACCATTTTGTGTGGTAGAATATAGACAAAATCTGATGAGATTGGTACTTAACTGCAATAGATCTTATACTTCTGCAGACATCTGTGACAGTACAGTCTTCACAGACATCCCAGTTATCTTGCCTTCTCGGTGGAAGCATTTGTATTGGAGCTTGCTGGGTTCTGTTTTAGCCCAGGTGACATTCAAAAACATACTTTTCAGTCATCAATTATAGCAGTAGTTACTTATTTTTTAGATATGGCCAGTCTCTTCCCCCTGCTCCCTTCTCATTAGTATCTTTTGGTATCACCAGAATTTTAATTTCTGATGTTCCTGTCGTAACCATTACTTACATTTTTCTTCCCATAAGATTGCATTCCTGGGGTTGACGTCACATGAAAGAATGAATCTCCTGCTACAGAGAAAATCTTCTAAGCATCCTATTTCACTCAGGAGAACTCCATACAAGTGGGTATTAATGAATAGAGTATTTTAAGCATGTATCTTTTCAGTACTGATTTGCTTCACTGTTTCATAAATGCGAAACAATGGTATAGGGATGTGCTAGTCATGCCTGTTAAGAGTTGTGCTAAGAGGAGGAAATGGGCCTTGTTTTCCTTTCTGAGAACTTCTTTGGCCTTAGGAAATAAACAGCCAGCATCAGAACTGCTGGCGTTCTTTCTGCATTGCTGTATTCATAGGAAAAAGATCTGCCAAAATCAGTCCCTCAGTAGACACTATTTTGGGGGTGAGGGAGTGCTGTCCTTTAATCTGTTCATCAGTCTCTGTGTCTGTTGTGTAGGATCAGAAAGAGAATTAAGGTATGAACTGGCCCCTTTCTGACTTCTCTTGCAGTACTTAGCTTAATAGAGAAATTGGTACCAAGATTTCCCTGTTTCTATGTTTCCTCGTGTGTTAATGGATGAGATCTTACTAAGTAGTAACTTTTAAATGTCTGAGTTCAACTTAATCTGCTCTCATTTGTTAATGTAAAACAGGTTATAAAAGTTAAGCAAAGGAATAATGCTCAATTGAGAGCTGTTCTATTTCTTCTCCCTGAGCTGTCTTCTTTGACAGGTTTATATCTTAAGTACAGTCTCATGGTGAATGTGCATTTTTTATGCTTGCAGTCTTCTTTTTTTAGGTTTATTAACACTTTTTTTTTTCTTTTTTCAGTCTTGGATGCTGCCAGAATCTTGCAGACTTTTTTCAGTGCAGTTGCTTTGGTATGTTCAAACCCAATGTAATTGACTGGACCAAGCAATACAAAATTTTTCATCTGGCAAAGGAGAAAAATGTTCATTGTGTGTAAAGTTGTGTTTAATTTCTAAGATGGTTGAACTGAAAGCTAAATAAAACTGGATATTTTGTTAATTTGTACAAAATCTTCTGAAGCTGCTTGCTTACATTTTTTATTATTGTTTCAAATATGAAACTTATCTTGCATAAGCTACAGCAGATTTGTGTATGGAACAGTCTCCATGTGTCTGTTTATATATAGTTTGAGCAGAAACTATTTAAAATTTTGTGGTGAGATGACACAAATATATATATTTTTTTTTAAAGGTAAGTTTTTAGGGCAGAGTTTCAAAACCATATTGGTACCCTTTGCTTTTACCTTGCAGATAACAAAAGACAAATTCGATAATTGAGGTGAATGTTCATATTTAAAGATTTAATATTACAATTACATTGTAATTTTATTGCTTATGCTGTGAAAGCCTCTGTTAAGTCTTTGTATTTGAAAGGTTTACATGTAATAAAATGGAATTTTCATACTTGTAAGTGTATTTCTGCAGACTGAAATCAATTCCAGGGATATGGGACCACTGAGGTATTTAAGAGTGGGTAGGCACAAAACCATAAGAAAAGTCTGACTCTTTGCCTTAGGTTTTTCACATATCTATGTCCTGTTAGTGTATAAAAATGGGTAGATTTATGGTGGAAAATAGCAATGTACATGAAAAGAGGAAATTTTTTCCATGCTGCATGCATAAATCTTTAATAAGCTAATGGCAGCTACATTCCCAAGAAAAGGTTATAATCTCACTCTGGAGTGACCAGCTGGACAGTGTGGTATAAGTCAGTAGGTAACAAAACCAGCAGGGAAAGAGTTCAAGATCAGAAAGTTAAAGTTAAATACCATCTAGAACTAATATCGTAAGAGTCAAGTAACATAATGAAATACAATTCTTGTAGTTAAGAAATGAGGGATTTTGTTCCTTTTGGTGAAATCCATTTATCTGCAACATTGTAGAATGTAAAAGCACAAGCAAATACAAATAAAAATAATATGAAGCAATAAGTACTTTATTGTAGCTTGAAAACAGACAAAACTTACAACACTGTATTCTGAGAAAATATTTTTCTTTAGAAGTGCCTCCCTTTGAGAGAGAGAATTTCAAATCCTTTTTGTCTCAAAGCAAGTAACATCTACCTTCTCATAACACAAAATGCCAACTTGTTCAAAATGCAACTGAGACACTGGAAATACAGGCAGTGTAACATTGTGAACAAAGGAAAAGACAGTCTAACTCTGAATACCCAGATCCTGCACTCCAGAAGGTCCTGTCCTGATGGGGCACTGTGTTGAGTCTAAAATTCCAGTCTAAAATGTGGTAAATACTAGTTTAAGAAGCAATAATGTTCTAGGAGGTTTTTTGTCTTTATTTGCTAAAACCAAACATTAATCTTGTTTTACCACTGTACCTTTTAACGTATTCTAAGAATTTCCTAAGATATAAGCTTACAAATCTTTCCCAAAGGTGGAAAATCTTAATCAAATGCCCTTGGTTCTTAGCAATATGTGTTGTTTCATGTTTTACTTGACAGCTGTCACTTGGTGACATCAACAGCAGTTTGACTCTGTTCCATTCATTTCTTCTCATTCGCACTCTTTCTTTTCCACCTGAGTGAGGCCACCAAACCCAATTCCTTTGGGACCGAAATTTTTTGCATAACAAACTGCAAAAGAAGGAGGGGGAGGTAAACTGTATTCTAAGTGTTCTCAGATAGAGGTAAATGTCTTTTGGTTTTAGTTTTTAGATTGCTACCAAATTTAAGTTAGTAAAAGGTGGGAAATCTGAAATAGCGTATTTCCCACAGGTATTGACAGGTCTTAATAGTGAAACTGGAATCACATATTTGAATTACACAAAAGTCACACCTGGTGATCCCAAAAAACCCACCAGAACTATATATTTATGATCTAAGTAACATTAAAGGTACTTTCCTGTTTGAAAATAATCAGTAAAAGTTGGTCTCCTGAGTAATACAGAGTAGTAAGTCAGAGATTTTCAAGGAGGTTAAAAGAACTAAAACATAGTCCAGAAACTATTGATAGACATTTAAAATATTCCATTTGAACTCTGTATTGGTAAGAATGTGCATAGTTATTTATCACAACTCTGCTAAGTAGTAATGGCCAGCACACTTCTCCAAATATGCTAATTTGATCACTTGTGGTTGACAGACTGTATCCAAAGTCATGGAACTTCAGTATTCTTGTTTAGGGTTCTTTATATTTAGCTTTGGATAGAAAAACTTTGCATATTTTTTCCCCTTAAACTATTTCTAAGAGTCAAGTGTAGTCTGTGAACTTTCTGGATCTAAGAACATCTGGATGCATAATTTAGCATTATTGCCTTATCTTCTGCTCTACTAATATCATGGAAGTACCTTTAAACTTTTACAGGCAAGAATTCCAATTTGGAGTACCAAAGATCTGTATCTTTGTGGATTTTTTGTTTTAATGAGTGAGATTGTGCAGGTACAAGAGCCTGCCCATCAGATATGGCTTTTGCTCTCTTAAGAAGGTCTAAGGACAGACTTGAGAGGTTGCCATATTTGTAGAAAAATTACAGCTTTAAAGTTTAAATGTTAATAGTAGAAGCTGCAACTGCAATGTTACTGTAGCTCTTTGCTTTGCTTTCAGAAAGTTGTTTAAAAAAGGTAAAATAAAATTTCCTGAAGTTGTTAACAAAGAGCAAGGTAAATCATGATGGCAGTCCTAGGTCTAAAGAGACTAATTTTAGATTGACTCTGTACCCCAGTTCAGCTCTCAACAACCCTCACCTTTACAGTAGAGCTCTCCATCTTTGTCTGTAACATTAGTGGATTCTAAACTCTTCCCACAAATAGCGCAGCGGAAGCACGTCTTATGCCAAGGCTGAGGAAAGGAAGACAATTCATTGTGTGTTACAGGAAGTGCACAGCTACCAGGTACAAGAAACAAAGAACTACTGTGCTTTTTATGGTGTGAAAAGGTCAAAATCAGTTTGCTGAACTTGTGGCTTGCATTTTAGTCGTTACAGGTTAGTCTTTTTTCAGTTATGTTATTGTCCCATGTCAAGATGTTACATAGTGGCATTGTTCTTAATGGAGGTCTAGTAAAAAGGAGGGAGCTAGAGAGATACTGCTCTTTTTTTGGCCACTTCTTCAACGTGTGGAGATGATATTCTAGAGAGAGTTCCTGGGCCAAGAGCTTTGCATGTCATGTGAGACAGGCTTCTGTTTTTCCAAAAGTTCTCTTTAATAAATCTGCAACTGCCACTGCAAATAAATGTTTATAAATATCCCCAGAGATGGAGGAAGAGCCTGCTGTACAGTAATCACTGCTTGGTCCTCAGACATCAGTAAGAAGGAAAAAGTTGAAGAAGGCTTACAAAAAGCACAAGATTTTAAACCTGAGCATACATCCCATTGCAGCAATTTGCTAATTCCTCGTTTTCTTCATTAAGATTATGGAGGAAAATTTAAATGATCAAGGAGCTCTTAGCTATACTTTATCACCATTATAAAACTGTGGGGTTTTTTCCTAGTGCTAAAGTAACTACTTACTTTTCCTCCTCCCATGATCTTCTCTGCAGCATACACTGATTTGCCACAACGGGGACATTTATCCACATCTGCCATCTTTTTGGCAAACTTTGAAGCATTATTTGGTGTAGAAGGGCGAGCAGGCTTTGGTGACCCCCTATAACAGAAGTTTTCAATGTTTATAAATAATGCTTTAAAAAGTTATCTTAGAAAAAGGATTTCACTATTTTTTGATAAGGGATTAAAAGTACTAAATAGCTAGATTCTGACATGCAAAAGGGGATAAAAAAGGAAGAAAAAGTATTCTTTTGAATTCTGTGTTGTGTGATTGAGAAGCTGGAACTGTAACCTCTGATGTTACCTGTTGTGGGCTAAGTGCATGGAGCTGACAGCAGCCACATGCAGAAAAGATTATATTTAATGAAAAGTAAAGTAAAAGCCCATTTTCTCTCAAGAGGCAAGAGGGAATATAAAAGCAAAAGATCTGGTCGTTAGAACTGGCTGTCTGCTGGTACTCAACAAGTGGAAAATAAAAATTCAGATTTTTACATGCAGTTGTTTCATTAAGCAGTGAAACTTTTGGACAGGGAATTGGGGTTTTGTCTTGTGTTTTTGAACCTTGTGCTTTATATCTTTGTGCTTAAAACCTTTCACAGAATGATTTCTGAATTATTGAACTGCAACAGGTCATTATATCCACTGGATGTGACAGTTTTTGGTGCAGAACACTGCCCATAATGGATTTGTATGCCACAAGGAGCTACAGTTAAAGACATTGTTTAAGCTTTTTTTTCCTACACAGCATTTTCGTTAATTGGTTTCTTTATAGTTATACCAGCAGAAGGAAGAAGCATTGTTGATTTAGAAATGTGCAGCTTTGAGAATTGTAGAAAAATCCTGTAAAAATGAACTGTCAGGGCTAATTTTGTGCTGCTTTTGGAAAATGGCATCCCATTAGAATTCCTTTGTTCAAACACATTCTCAGCATGTTTGTAAGTGTTATTTGAACCACAGGATTTAGAAATGTTATTTCCCCCATTGAGAGGAGAGCTAACAGTATGGGGTTGTGTGATTATTTCTCAAGAGTAAAAACTGGATTTTAGCCTCTAATAGGAAAAATATATATGGTCATTTTCTGTAGTGAAGGTGACTTTACCACTGTGCTGCAAATGGCAGATTACAATCACACTGAATATTTACATACGTGGTGGCATGTAAAGGCTGCTTCTGCAGAATAATTGCTTTTTGAAGGAGGGGATAATTTGTAAAGAAAGTTTAAAGAGACTGAGCATCATTAAAAACTGATAAAATTACTGTGTTCATGGAAGGAAAGGGTATAGGAAAGTCTGCTCTGCTCCTTACGCTGGATGTTGTTATGGAAACAGAATAAAAGATCTAAAATACCCTGGTAAGAGACAAGTAGGACCAGAAAAAGGTGCTGTCTCTGGGATTTAACTCACTGCTGCAGATTCAAACCCAGGTGGTCTCCAGTGTCAGTGCTGAGGCATCCAGCCCCTTGTCCAAAGCCAACACCTTTGGGACCGTACTTTCTCCCGTAACAGGTTTTGCAGTAGATTTCAGATTCGTGAGCTGCTACTGTGGTACTATCCAGAGCTTTCCTGCAAGCCACTGAAAACAGGGAGAGAGAGGCATGTATCAACATTTGCGTTTTCAAATTTGAATTTATGTGCTTCGGAATAATTGCAAGCAGTGTTTATTTTTGTTTAACTTTAAAAATATAGGAAAAGGAGTCAGCATAAAACCTGTCAGTATAAAAATTGACTGGGCTGTTGCTGAAGTAGGGGAAGGTGTGCATGAAACATTCTCTTCTTGTGCCACTCTGAAATTATACTCTAACCCCAGGGAGATCATGGGCTTGTTGAGACAGTTTGTCTGGATCTATGAAGCTTGAGATGGATTTGTGATAACCATCCTAAACTCCCCAACCTTAAAAAGGTGGGGAAAAAGAAGTTACGGGGGTGTTGATTCCACTGTGTTTCTGGACCTTTCAAAATACTTGCTCCGGGTCTGTGGTGGCTTTCCCAGCTCAGCCGAGGCTATTTTGATGTGGTGTTTCTGAAAGAGACTTTAACACAGATACCAGGTCTGGAGTCAAGCAAGACATGTTGGGGGGGTTTTATCATTATTTGTTTGTTTGTGCTGTGGCACTAAGGAAAAACAAGTCTCAGCTCTGTTAGACTTTCTCCAGGATGACAAGAATGTAACTGTAGCCATGCCCAAAAGAGACCTCTTACAAATCATGTTTGTTACAGAGAAAGATTGCTTGGCTTATCTCACTGGGAAAGGTCTGGCAGACTTTTGGACAGAAGGTGCCATAGGAATGCCCAGTTTTCATCAGGGCATACAAATTAGGTGCTCTACAGCACTACAAATAATGAATGGGAAAAAAAATAGTAGCTACACTCCTCACTACTTGGTGACTGTGTTTGCTGCACCACTTTGGGAACTCAGTGTGAGACAGGAAGAAGCTTTCAGTTCAGAGTGCCTATAGAAAATCAGGATTTTCTATTATGCTAAAAATATTATATTTGAACACTTCTTACGTACTGTTCATTGTGTCAGCAGTGGTTGATAGGAGGAAAATTAGGCAAAAACTTCCTCTTCAGCTGCTTTGAACAAGTGCATGCCCTGCAGAGGGCATCCCAGTCATGCATGGACTGTTGATAGCTTGGAAAATAAAGTTGCTTAGTTCATGTATGCAACAGACAGCTGTGAAATACCGAACTATTGGAAGCGGCTGGAAGTGCAAGCTCTAGAGGAGCTAGCTGAGAGTTTGTTTAGTCTCTTTCCCTAATGTTTATTTTAAATGTCCTCCTGTGAGCCAAATTCATCCACCTCTGGGAATTTAAGCCAATATTGGAACCTCTGCAGCTTTAATTATAGAATCCTAGAATGGTTTGAGTTGGAAGGGACTTTAAAGATCTTGTAGTTCCAACCCCTAGACCAGGTTGCTGTTAAGAGACAGTATATAGTATTATTTATACATCCTCAGCCCTCTGATTCTCTTTGTGGCTTTTCTCTTCCCTGTACTGCATGGAGGGGAAAATAATTTGCAAAGACCTTTATAGTTAATGAATATTTAGAAATAAAATGAGGGGCTTCTGTAAATATGTGAACCTGTTCTGTTCATGTTACAGTCTTTCTTTGAGATGATAATTATATTTGCTAAGGGAGTTAAGGGATGATGGAAACTCTGGCAGTAGATAAAGTGTTTCTATTTCTAATACTTTAGGAGTAGGGTGTCAATTCACCATGACAGATGGAGCAAAAGACCTTGAAGCACTATTGTTGAAATAACTTTGAGACTTGTCATCTGCCAACAGATCCTGTTCTCCCACTGGCACTGAGGAGATCCAGGTTGATGGCATGAGATCCTGCCAAATATCCATCACAGCTGCAGTTTGAATAAAAGCTGACGGTGAATCATCAATCTGCAGGTAAACAGCAGTCTGCTCAGGAAGGAGGGATGGTTGGAAAGAAGTTTCTCTCTTACAGTATTTGTAGGGAAAAACTGTGGAGCAGAGAGAGTGTGATTTATAGCTTAGCTTGTCTGATTCTTCCTGTGTTAACATGTTGCTTTGAATTGCTTATAATTTTTCTGAAATTGAACTCTTTGGTCAAAAAATACTGATATGTTTTGTGTGTGTGGTCAAATATAATGTAAAATACAAGATATATTAGAAATGTTTTAATACAGAAATATACAAAAGCTCAGCTAAATAGGTTAACTCTTTCCATGCCTGAGGATTGGTTTCCTTCTGTTGAGAAATGAAATCCTATAAATAGTTCACAGAAAAGCCCGTGAATATGATACATGATATGGAAGCATCCAGAGCTGCTGAATAGTATATGTGAATTGTGGGAAAAGTAAAGCCAATTAACATACCTTTCATATGCCAGCTGGACTTAGATGCATTTTTAGGTTTTGACCTTAAACATATTTCTGATGGGAATACTTTTTTTAGTACCTAACCTATTAATAATTTAGCTCAGAGTTACAACTGCAAGGAGCAAATAAAGTAAAATAAAAAACCACAAAATACACCACCAACCAGCTAAGAAAAGCCCCACAGAAAACCAGAGTCATCAGAGCAAACGAATGTATGTTGTTTGTTGTGAATGACTAAAAAAAACCAAATCATTTGTACTAAGCATGACGATTACACTTGAGAAATATTTTTAACTATGGTGTATTAGGACAGCTGTTTATTTTTTAGTTTCTCTGATATTTAGTATTAATTGTTACAGGCAGCACATGGAAGCAATAAGAAGGTGCTAGTTGAGACTGAGATTCTTCTTTTACCATTCTGTAAGAATTGGCTGAAGGTTGTCAATTAACTGAAAACTTTTGAAGGGATTGGTTTCTTCTTTAGGCATTGCTAAAGGCATCATTTGGCCTTTTAGGCCTCACTTTTAGGGTGCTTGGAAAAAGGCAAAGACAACCCAAGTGTGTCCTTTGGACTCATTCTGCAAAGCACTGCACCATGTCAGCTAGGGACTTAATGTTAGTCTCATGCCTTCAAATAAGAAGTCTCTATCCATTCAGGAAAGGCAGGGAGTAAATTGGATTTGATGGCTTCTAAGTTATCATGCTGGAATTTGTACTGCTAAGGTATTAATCCCAAGCATTGTCTGCAAAATAAACTCTTCAGCTATCTTTAATTCTTAGCAAATTGTTTGCTCACTCTCTCTTCACAAAGGGCAAATAGAGCTGAATTGATACCTTCTCTCTGATTTTTTGTTTTTAAGTGTTACCTCATCTGCAGAGAAAGCAAAATTCCTAGAAGCCATCTGCCAAACATCACAGAGGAGTGTGGAAGGAAAGAGTAAGTGGAAGGGGACTGCATGAAATACGGGAAGGAGGAGACTGAGATATGAGACTGAGATTGGTGGAAGGTTTTGATGTCAATGGGGTATGGTTTTTCAGCTTTTCAGTGTGAAATGAATTAATGTTACGTTTCACTGTAAAAGTAATCATCTACTATGGCAGCCTATTAAGACATCCTTCTGTCTAATGAGTGCTGTTTGTTTTGTTCTTCTGTACTTTTTAACTGTGATATGCCCCATGGTGGGACAGAAGGAAGGGTATCCTGGAGATGGACTTAGATACTGTGATTCTGCAGCACTCTAGTGTCTCTAACAAAATCCATCTGATGTTTGGAAAAGAAAACTCAGGAGCTCAAGAGGCAGATTGCTCCAGGCAAAAGGCTAGAAGACTACCTGCCAAAACCCACAAAAGTAAATGTACTGGCTTTAGTGGAAGAGTTATACAAAGCTACAGGGATGCTGTGAAGTTAAACCAGTGTAGCCCAGCTTACTGCAGAGGAAGCATGACTTGTGAAAACTCCTTCCATTGCACTGGATTTCCTCAGCGTGATACACTGTCTTTTCACAGGCACCACACTTGGCTCCACCTCCCCAGTTCGGCATCCTTATCTCTGAACAGTAACCTAGAAAATCAAATCGCATAAATAAACACAACTGCAAAAGTAAATTCTTTTAAATGGAAGAGCTTGATTTTTTAAAAAAGTTATTATTTTCTCCCCCTCTCCAGTCAACTGCTATTGCACACTTGCAATATAATACATACCTGTGTGGTAGCAGAAGTGTATCCTACCCATTGGTGACAAGGCTACCCTGGTGCTCTGGGGCAGGAACAGTCTAAATCCTCTGTCCAGTGTAACCCTCTCTTATAAATAAGAATATTCCTTAGCTTTGTATATTGTGATGGTAAATATGTGACATGATTATGAGGTGTTTCAGTGGAAAGGTGCTAGGATCACTCAACCTTCTTCTGGAAAAGAGGATCTCGGATTTGTTCTCAAATAGTTATTTTCTTTCAATTCTGCCCTCCCCCGTGCCCCAGCATAGCCTTTTCTCCTCAATTTTTGCTTTATATGTGTTGATCTGGTTTTGCAAGACAACTCTTAATGAAGCCTAGCAAACACTTTGAAGCTTTACTGGAGTGAAGCAAAAGTGTGGCATTAAATTTTCTCCAGAACAATATTCTACCTTGACTCTGTTAACAGACAGACCAGTTATACCTCTCTAAAGCAGGTGCTGGTTCATCCAGTGCCCTATGAGCTTCCTCAGTAACATGTTCTGTGTCAGGATGATATTATTTTATGCAATTCATACCTGGATAATTCCACCTTGAAGCTTAAGAAATGTTATTTCAGAGGACACTTTAATAGAAACAAGTTGTTTGTGGCTTTTCTGAGTTCCTTATGAAACAACCACAAGATCAGTGTATTGCATAGCCATTGTAAAGTAATAATGGACAGGTTCCTAAGGTGCTTAAGATGTGGGGTTTTTTTCTTTATCAATTGCTTTTAAGATTTAAACATCAGAGAAAAAAAGAGCAGTGGTTAGTGTTCCAGTTCTTGCTATTCCCATTAGCATTGAAGTGCCTTGCCCAAGGTCACATGGGAGGGCAGGAGCCCAGCTCAGGTCTCCTGACACCAGGCTCAGTGCCCTTCCCAGTGATTGTGCTATCACACACCTGGAACAACCCCAGCCTTCAGCCTGCCCTTCTGTTTTCTTGTTTGAGTCATCGTTTCTGGAAAGACTGGGACGTCATCTTGTCATCTGCACATTGCATTATCGGGTTATTCCAAGCTCCTGGCACAGGCCTTCCTTCTCCTTCTTGGAAAACCAGTCACCTTCTTATTATAGTTATTTTGATGCCTGCTTGCTATTCATGTTTGATTCAATTCACCAAGAGATAGTTTTAACTAAGAAGAGGATTTTGAAGGCTGAATCAGGCCTGCTACCTGAGAATTTTCTTCTGAGATCAAGTGAGAGAGGAGAATTTATCACAGCAGTGATGTAACATAGCTGGTATTTTCAATTACTTGCATTTTAGACTCACATTTTACTATATATTAACACATTATCTCGGTGACTTCTGTACTGTAACCTTCTGAATTCCAGAATGAAAAGAACAATATCTACATGCCAGCTCTGTACCCTGGACGGAGTCCTTTCTGGCAGCTAACACCAAAAATCCTGCAATGGTATAAAAGATGTGTCTGTCCAGCAAAAGGAAGGTGCACACACTGAAGCCATAGCACTGGAGACATGGCAGTTTGGACATGTTTTGCAGTCAGTGTTTGATAACAGCACAGATATCAGCAAATCCAAGTATCTCTGCCCTCCTATGGCAGTTATTAGCATATCCTTAACCGTGCGTAGTTAAGTAGTCACTGTTGTGACTGTTACCTGCACTAGACAGAATACCTGTCATCCTCATGCAAGACCTAATCTCTCCTCCTCTTTGTGAGGCTGATTTATTCTCAGCTGAACAACCTCTCCAGCTCAGTCAGCCCAATCCTCTCCAGTGATGCAGCAGCAGCATCATTAGTCTCCTCCAGACCCTCTCAGCTCTCTTGGGAGGCTGCTCATGAGCCAAATTGCTCTGGCAGTTCCAGAACAGTAGTGATGCAAAGGAAAAGAAAACTCAACTTTCTTCTAACTCTGTTTATCTGTAATGTACAAGTAAGAAGCAAAAAACCTGATGTAGCTGAAATAAGAAACAAAAATAATGAACAGATGATGAATTTGATCTCTCTTACCCAGTGAAGCTTTTACTGAACGGATCTGTTAAATTGTTTTTTCCATTTCTTTTAAATGTGAGATAAAGGGAAAGAAAGATATCTTTCATGTAGGAAAAATCTTACTCTCATTCCGCCATTCTATATCATCTTCTGTTTTTAAAGAACTTTTGTATTGGTGCCATTTTTCTCTTATGAAAATATTTCAAGTGATGTTTCAAACATTTTAAAAGAAGGAAGAGTAACTAGGGATAAAAATCAGTTTTGTGACACTTGAAAATTAAAATGAGATTTTTGCATTCACAATATTCCCTTTCAAAGCAGGTTTCCAGTGAAATCCCTTCCCAGCTGAGGCAGCACTGATAGCTGCCTGGGGAGAGAGGTTTGTACCTCTGGCCTCTGTTAAGCTGTTTCTGCTGTGTTAGTTCTCCTCAAAGGCACACCAAGCATCTAAGTCTGTGGCAGCAGGACAGTGGTTGGAAAGTAGCTCCAATTACATCATCAACTGAACAGGAAAAAATAATCTTTGAAAATGTCTGATAAGGTGTGATAGAGAACCTTATGCTGTCAGGGGCTGTAGTTAGAGCTCTTAGAAGAACCATGGTTCCTGCAGCTAATTATAGAAACATGACTGGGCATGCATACACATTTTCCATGTTTTTTTGGCATCACCTGATGGGAAGCTGTAGGAGAAAGAAGAAAGGCACAGGAGAAATATTCCTGGTAGGATACCAGTGCTGGAACAGCAGTGCATGCCTTGATGTCTGTACTGGCTGCGGTAACAGTGGGGTGAGGGACCAGGGCAAGTCCATGGTCTTCCTGTCCTGGCTTTGCTCATCTCGCTGGAGATGAGTGGCCATCCCTGTGGATGCTGCCTGTGCAGCAGTGTTAGCACAAGCAAGTAAACTCCACAAGGTGTGTGGCATTCATAGTTTTCTACTCATCTAAATTATAACAATGGACAAGGCTCCATCCTTACAATGTACAAATACAACTTGGTGTCCTATTTCTCATCAAAAAAAAAAAAATCCAAAGTCTCCATTTCACATAGTTTCATTGGATGTCAGTGTCTAAATCCCGCTTGAAACTCCCTGAACTTTGTTGTGTTAATCTGGTTAACTTGCTGTGTCTGCTCATCACATGGCACTTTTTGTATTCTGGTGATCTGGTGGGAAGTAGAGCAGACATCCTAAAGGTAAGAAATGCGTCACAAAGAAATTTTTGAGTGTTAATGTTGTGATGTGGGGGCACTCACAATGCTGTTAAGCTGGAGGAGTGTTCTTGGACTTGCTCAGCTGCTACTCAGCAGCTTGTATTGCTCTTCAGAATGCAGCTTCTACATGGAATAGAACTTATACACAAGATGTACAGCCAAGGATTCATGCTTCCCATTATTTAGAGCTTATATCACTACTTTGTAGGCTGAACTCAGAGCAAGGAAGCCTTTGAAGTGTTCGTGTGCTCTGCACAGGCATGAAAAAATTGTGAGCCATCTTCTTTTGGGCTGTTAGTCATACCGTACAAAGCTGGGTGTCACATCACTGTCACAGACTGTCTTACTCTAATCAAAGTGCTATTGATAAGAATATAATCCTAAAATATATTTTGATCTGTTGATCTAAATGGATAGTGAATGCAGTAGTGGCCTGATGAAATGTGAAGGAGTAAAAGGCCGTGCTAATGCCTGACTGTTCTGCAGATAAAAAATGTTTTGAAAGTAATTCTGGTGCTTCCTTGCTAAACACAAGGTTTTCCCTTCTATATGCTCATGCATTGGACAGTCTAGAGCTCAGGTCTTATCTGAATGGACTGCAGAGTTATATATTGTGTGGCTGGGAGGATTATCTCAGGTGCCACATGTGCTACAGGATGGCTTTGAAGGGGATAAACAGAATAGGGAATAGTGGTCTTTGTGACCACTGGTAGTAGAAATGCTGAATGGAGAGTGATGGGCAGGATGTGCCTTGCATCTCTCTCCATTTTAGTCCTAGCTAAGCTGCTTGGTCTAGACTCAAAGTATAAGAATACCAATTCCTTGATTCCTTACGTGATGAATAAGCAGTAATAATACAAAATTCAAATATCACTGTCTTACATTGAAATGCAAAGTATCAAAGCTACATTTGAAATTCTTTTCCCAGCTGAAGTCTGCAGGAGATGCCAATGCAGCCAGGACTTCACTCTGGTATCTAATCACAGCTCTGCTGTGACTTGTCCTGTGACCACCATGACTCATTTGACCGTCCTTAGTGGTACTCGCCCCACCAACACCCTGGGGGTAGCAATATATGTCTTGCTTTATACAGTAGCAAAAAAGTGCTGCTGTAGTTTTTCTCTTTCTCTGCACCTAACACGGTGACATTTTTGTCTTGCTGTGTCTGCAATGCAAAGCAAAATTCCTGCAAAGGCATCCCAAACAGCCTGAAGGTGTTTCTGTCAAAATCCAGCCCCTTGCAGACTGCGTTCTCTCTCAGCAGGATAGATTCACAACAGAGGGAACATTTGTGTTTGAAGATTGAGCTCATTTAATGAAGATGTGATCTTGTTATGTGTTTATAATAATACTTCTGATATTCCAATGCATTCAGTGGACTATAACTACTGGTAAATTTTATTACTTAGTGTCATATATTGAGCTTCAACCATGATCTCATAAGGACTAGCATTTTCCCCTTTTTTCTGCAGTAAAGCAACACAAAGAGATGAAGGGATGGGAATTCCAACACTGATACAAGAAAGTAAATATTGATTTTTCATTGACATTGGTCATGCTAAGTTACACACACCCTTTTGAAACAAAAGATTTTAATTGACTTGATATGAAGCATGTGACATGCATAGCTGAAAGTGTCCAATTCCTTTGTTTCATCTTTTTTCTTCCAAATTATCTATTATTTTCTAGCATAGTGATGACACATTTTTTTTTAAACTTCCTTAATGCACACTTCTGCAGAGATTTAAGATTGCATCTCCAAATAATATGGTATCCTGACACTAGAACAAGGTAGTTTGTTCTAACTTGGAAACCAGTGACACCCCCCACACTCACATACTTGTACATTCACACTCAGAGTCCAATTTGATCCATGTGGCTGTGGAAAGCTGCATCCTGCTGTACAAATGACCCATTTCTTTTTCCAGGCCTGGACTATCACTTTTCCTTCCACAAGATTCTTGTCTAAATCCTTATTCCTGCACTAAGTCTTTTAAGTGCCAAGCAAAACTACTACAGACTTTAAAATAGCACCATGGTGATTGAGGTAAGACAGAATTATTTTTTCTACATACAAGGCTTTATTCTTTGAAATAATTTTACCTTTAGGTAGAAAACATTCCAAAGTAAAAACATTTATGTATGTATGTATTTATTTATTTATTTGCATTAGTGGGGCTTTTCTGAAGGCTTGACCAGTCACGCTCTCTTGTAATGCTTGAATGATGGATGTGGAAATAATTCTTTCATCCTGCATTCTTATCTAGACATTTTCTGTCAAGTCTGCATAGAAGTTTTCTTCTTATTTGATATAAAACCAATTGGTCACTGACATTAAATATTTTGAATATTTGGGGGGTTTTGGTTTGTTTTACTTCTAGAATACTATTATCTAAGAAATTATGAAAGCACATAACTGTGTAGGCTTTGGACGTGCGCTTTTTAAAGACTTTTGCAGAAAAATAATTCTGTAGCTTTGGGACAAAATTTTAAAACATTCTGAAACTTGTGTTATCCTGCCTTGCCTAGTCCAAATGAGTGTCTCTTAGGAGAATCCCCACAGCCCTGTTCTTGCAACACCAGTAGCTGCTTGCCTGGCTGGGCCAGAAGTATCCCTCTTTCTGCTGGCTACTCCAAACCTAAAATACTGCTCTGTAGGACTCCTATTTCTCTACTATACCTACATGGTTTTCTTTGTCAGGCATCAAGTTGCTTCTATCACCTGTTAGAAAAAAATAAAACTACCCAAACCATTGTATCAGACAGCCTTGGCAGAACCCGTGAGCCTCTACTTACCGGAGCCGCTTGAAGCTTCTCCCTCTTTTCTTAGGCCTCAAAGAGTTTGACCGGGAGGGATTCCTGCTCTCTTTAAATGCAGTGACCACCACTAGCAGCCCTATAAGCTGAGAGGGGAGGGGAATGAGAGTTTCAGGGATCTGAGCAATGCCATTGCTATCATCAAGCTGAAAATAACCTCTGACAAAAGCTTGGCATTTCATTCCCTTATGTCCACTTGTGAGTAGATGGTCAACAATGCAGCCCCTGGAATTACAACTAAAGGACATTCCTGATTGCAGCCTAACAGATCAGAAATAAAGATTAAACTTTTATAGTTGCTCTACTGCATTGCTTATATGTGAATCATAAAATAATAATCCCTGAAATGAGGATTTAGTTATTTGTGGTCACATTGCCAATAGCAATTTACCAAAATAATTATGAAAAATAATAATAAACCAAAACCTGTTTGTAGCACCCCCTGGAAAACAAGTTTTAAACCAAATAGCTTTTCATTCTGCTGTTCATGATGTGATAGATACAATTGGTTTTTCTTCTAAGATACAGAGAATTATGTTTTTCTCTCAAATCTTTCCCTTTTTACTGTTTTTAGGCATTAAGATGGGTAGATAATACGTATAATATTTAGCCTGTCTAATTATTGCATTTATATTTGCCATGCCTGACAGCCCCTTGGAAATGGATGAGGCTGCAGATCAGATGTGTTAGAGATGTGGGCAATAAAGTATGAAGCACTATTTTACAGTGTTTTATTTTAAGGGCTTCGATGGTTCAGAAGCTAATTCTCATTTTCTGAACGGATGCCTGCATTTAGCAACTTTGTTTGGTATCATGGACTTGGCTGTGTGTGAAAGGGCCAATCCCAGGGGTTAAACACCAGAACTCTGAACCTGAAAGTCTCAACTCAGGTACTTTCATGGAAGTGTAAGGAAATCAGAAGCCAAATCCATGTCAGACTTTAGAATTTTAGGGGTCTGTTTGCTGAGCCTATAAATTCCTTTACTGTTGAGTCTGGCAAGAATTTTATAATGCAGAGATGAGTTCTTGGTGTAAAATTGAAGGACTATTTTTTTCCTGAGCAGAGGATCTGTACTCCATCTCTTCTTGGTTGTTCTGGATAGTTAATGGAACTATCCTGCCTTTGTCAGATAAGGCCAAATGCAGAGGGGACAGTGCACTGTGGGTGATGTAAAGGTTTCTTGTAAGAGAGCAGTGAGGAGGAGTTGGGGCAGGCCCAAGCTCACTGTTGGAATAAGCAGAGAAGCTTCTAGAACTTTGTGTTTGCACCCTTTGTGGACTCCTGACAACAAGAAAGCTGAACCTTCTTTAATCTTCACATTTACAGATCATGTACTTGGATGGATTTGCACAATAACGGACTGCAGGGAAACCTGTGGAGAAAGATTTTGCCCCAAAACATAAGTCTTTTCCCTTTGAATTTGGCAGAGGATTTAAGGGGGAAATGCAGGTGAACAACTTTTTGTTTTCCTGGTGTTGGGTGTTGCTTAATTTCTGTGCTACTGGGTGCCCATGTAGGGGAGTGAATTGCTGGGAGGCTCTTTACAGCTCCAAGGAGCAACTGGTTAGTTGTCATTTCATATAATCCCAGGTCAACTGGGGCTAGCAGGACCTGGGATTGGAAGGACAGACTTGAAATATGCAACTGGAGCTGCACATACATGAACTGGAGTGAGAATGGAGAGTTTCCTATAAAAGGTGGGGATTAAAAAACCCTGCCCAGAGAACTGGAACAAAGCAAATCAAAAGCAAAGCAAGCCTGGGGATCAGAGGGACTTTCACAAAGCCCATCAGGTACTCTGGTCACATTCCAGGGAAGGTGAGGCAGGTGGGAAGAGCAGGGAATTAGGCTACTCAGAGACAAACACTGGTGTTCTGGGGCACGGGGCCCTATGAGCAGAGAAGCAGCAGCTTTTCAGCTTGCAGAATGAACACGAGAAAAGAAAAGTGCTCGTGAAAAAGCAACTGTAATGTGTCAGGAGCCAAGGGACACTGAACAGGAGGTCAGAATATATGCTCAGCTTTCCCGAACAGAGCACCACTGATGAGAAAACCATTTCACCAAGCCTAATTCCTGTAGTTTCTTAGTCTGTCAGCTGTGGTCTTCAAAAATGAAAGGTTTGTAGTTTGTTTCCTATGAGTAATTCAAGTTTCTAAAACATTTGCCTGTGCAGTCCTAGAATGAAATCAATAGCAGGTGTAAGGAAGATCAGTTATCTCGTGGGAGAAGAAAAATCTACTCACTGCTGCAGTGACAATTCCTCCATCTTCTAGCTTTTACTCTTGTCTCCATTTAGGAATATTTCAATAGTGATCTTATTCTGTCAGGTATATTTGGTATTATACTTTTGCTTTATTAAAGAGCAGGCCAGTTTGCTTTACTGTGTTAGCTGGCTTAACTATGTTTTTTTACCCAGGCCAAGCCTGAATTTTGGGCTTTGCTACCATTTCTCCTGTCCCAGTGTGGTCTACCAGGCATATTTCACCTGGGAAAGCAGATACACTGTATTTTCCTTTAATTTGTTCGTTATTACTTGTTAACTGAGAGGGAACTGTATGAGGACTCTTCATCTTTCTTCCTTGGATGCATAAGAGACACTGCTGCACATATTTAAATTCAAGTGGTTTAATTTAATCTGTTTGAAATTTCTGTGACATTTGGACACACTTTCCCGAATGCTCCAGGGTGATACCTTACTTCATAACTATTTTCTTCTAATTGTTGTTTTTAGGAGCTGTAATATCTAGTGATAAGAGTTCAGGTCCATGCAAATTCCTTTTGCATAAAATACAATTTTCTCCTTCCTTCAGAACACAGATACCCCTATCTGACAAAAAAGGAATGAGGAATGCTGGTGAATATAGGATGTATTACTTAACTCAAGTAATCTAATTTGATCAAACAGAAAAAGTCAATGTAGAGTTTTAGGTAAGTTTAATCTGAACAAATTGATTTAAAAATACAGTATAAATAATTCTTAACTTATATAAAAATCGATTAAGAAAATTTTAGGGCTTTTTGGTGCTTTTTACTAACTTTACAAAAGAGCATTATTAAACATAGAAGCAAAACATTTTAACTATGGCCTTTTTGTTAAGACATAAAATATGTACACACTCACAGTACTTTTTTTTGGTGCAAAATAATGTACTGACTGATAGACTGTACCTTTATGTACAAAGACATTTTCAGCTTACTTTGCATAGAACAAAACAACACATACACAAAAAAACCACCCCACTAGATACATAACTTTGTTGTTATAATACTTCAGGTAAGACTTTTGGAAAAATTCATTAAAATTCATTAGATATTAACTTTCTCATTAAGAGTCAGTTTTATTTCTAAAGCATTAATTAAGGCTATTCCAGCATTGAGGTCTTGGCAATACATGTCCAAAACATTGTCCATCATACAATACCAGATATGTGCAGTGTGTTACCAGTAATTATGCCTGCTAACACAGTCAGCAATTCCATATCCCAAAATTAGTCTTCTGAAACTTCAAGTTTTCGTTGAGGAATATATAGAGTTCCTTGAGAGATTCTCTCAGTACCATCTGAGTTTGCAGATAGTGAAGGTTCAGTGTTTGGCCCTCCTGGTGTACGGAAAAAGTTTTCTGTAACTGCCTGAGGCTCTTGAGGTACCTTTGGAGCAGAAGGCTAAAGAGAGGAGAGAATGTTACTTTCATTTTATGGGGGGAAAAAAGTGAATTTTACTTCCAGGTTTCTGCAGGATGTTAGCAAACTTTTTTTCCCTGGTATCTAAAAACTTAACTTTTTACTGAGAAGACTATACCTGCATTCCTTGAGATAGATATATGTATATAGATATATATAAAATATTTTTTAAAATATAAAAATATGGTTTCTCTAATCCCCTTCTTTTTTAATACAAACAGATACTAGGCAATACAGTATTACACGAAATACATAGAGAAACTTCCTGTGGAAGAAAATATTCATTTAAAATCCTCTACAATCATATCCTATTAAAAAAAAGCTATTATTAAACACAAGAACTTGAGAGTAGATTAGGGAAGTAACAAGAAAGAAAGATAAAGTAACAAGTGGACAATTTGCCAATAAGCATAATCTCAAATCTTTGTAAAATCCTCCTTCTAAAACAGTTGCCTCTTCGTATCTTGTCATCTTCCAGCTGGCTCCACTTCCACCACAAATAAGTCACTTATCTTCCTTGCTAACCTCTCATTTTTATTGTACTTAGGCTGGCCTTCAATGCTAGCTCTTTTTGAGCAGTGCTGATTTCTAAAGATCAAAAAAAAAATGTTTATTTAAAAATTTTACCTGCTGTAAGGGAATTACTGCACCATACTTCCCACTCAACCCACCACGGTCAAGTTGCAATATATTTCTACTCACCTTCCCTTCTTGCACATTTGTGTTTCCTGAGCCATGGCTGATATTTTCTGGTTGGGAAGAGACTGGCACATGCTGAAGAACAGGATTTGCAGGAACTTGCACACCAGCAGGTATTAGTCCTATGTGTTGCAGCATAAAGTTCAGAGCTGAAGAACTTGGATTTGGGGCAGAACTGGTACTGCTTGAATTGAGGCAGGAATTGCTCAGTACAGGTGCAGCAGCTATAGAATTTGGTGACAGCATTATATTCAAGGGTGTTATATGAAAAGCAGGAATATTGACTGTTTTCAGTTCTGAGGCTGGCATTGTAATGACACCTGAAACAAGTGTTGAAGGGGATTAGGACGACCCTGGCCCCAGCCCCTTAAGCCAGAGCACTGTGGCTGTTTCCCTGAACACTCACCAGTAATGGGAGAGCTGTAGGCTGTGTGCTGCAGTGAACACACCCCAGCCTTCTCTTTATTGGAACAGTCTGCCTTATTGCCATGTGTGCAGTGAGTAAGAGGAATAAGATAACCAGATGGAAAAAAGGTCTGAGAAAGAAAGAGACAACATACCTTTAGCCCAAACACATAATAAATAAAACCCAAATGTCTTCTCCAAAGCTGCAACCCATCCTTGCCTTGTTCCTATTCTTTATCCTCCATGTTCCCAGGATCCTATATCCCATGCCTGTACTACCTTCTGTCTGAAATGAGACACAACAGACTCACAGACATGATCTTTAAAGTAAAACCACACAGAAGTCAGCTGGTTCCATTTCCATCTGATATTCTCAGTGAGGAACTGGAAATCCACTTGGGGTTAACACAGTGCAATTAGACTAGATGAAAAAGAAATCCTGTGATACTGAACACTTTTTTCCCCAGAAAAAACATCTAGACTCATCATGTCACCTAATTCTTGGATTATGCTTCTCGTAAAACAAACAGTGGAAGACAAACCTCTTGCACTTCCACACTCTGTTTTTGTCAACAGAACTGGTTTTTATTCAGGTTCTCCACAGCAGTAAGTCAGTCTTAACTGCAGAACACTGAACATTACTGATGAAGAGAGTTTTGTGTGATTCTGTTTCCAAGTATTTGACATAAGTATACGCAAACAGAAGACTAGGAAGGTAAGGGATTTCAACATTGCTCTCAGCTCCTTAGTGTGATCTTCCTTACAATCAAAGCTTGAAAGACACTTTATGTCCTCTTATTTGTGTACTTAATGCAGAAACAGAAGTCCTACATTCCTACAAAATAAGGTTTTAAAAGCACACTAAAAAGAATCCAACCAAAGATAATCTATGTAGATGTAGTTCATTATAATTTTGTTTCTTTCACAAACATTTCAAGTGGTGTTTGCCCAAGGAATGGCAAGACCCGCTTGGTCTCTGACAAAGCTTACCTCAGGAGCAGGAATAGCAAATGCTACAGGTATGTCTTGTTTAGTTTTGATTTTATCCTCATCTTCTGGAATATTTTCTTTTGTACATTGGTCACAGCAATTTGCCATGTTTTGATCTAATGTTTTGGTTTCGTTCTGTCTCTCTTCCTGGACATTGTCCATTTCACTATTTGTTTGTGAGCTACTGGAAGGTGGTTTTTCATTCTTAGTGGATTTTCCCTTTGAAACAGTACATACAAAAAGAAAGACAGACATTGTAAGCTTGAACATTGTCAAGTACAGCCCTACAATATTTACACTTATTTAAAAATCTTAAAGCAAGTTTTTCCTTTCTTGTGATTCCCAAGTTTGTGCTATAAAAACTTCTGCTCACTAGGAGAACCAGGTCCATGTTATCTCCTCGCACTCTCTCCCAGCTAGTGGACATTTGATAGCCCATGTTGTCTTAACACACTCATAATTTATGACTGTTTTCTGGCAAGGCCAATTTACAGCAAGCTTACAATGTACCGATGCTAAAACATTCAGCAGCTGAGGAGTGGAAGGCAATCCAGCTCCAGTCCCTCCATATGCATCAAGTTTATCTGAAACTCTTATTCTCTTCATGTGCTGTTTTATTATGCCTACAACAACCTAACATTGGGTAGAAATATTTAGAATGTATCAAGAGTTTGGGATGTTCCCTGTCCAGTGATTTTTATGTGTCCACTTTCTCTCCTAACACCTCTAAAGCCAAGAAGGGATACCAGCAAGTTTATAGAATGCTAGAATTCAAGGGACCTTGAAGATCATCTCCTTCCAACCCCACTCTAAACCTGACCTACTCCAGAACCATGTATAAATAGGTAAGTTTTGACATAGTGTTTTGGGAGTTGTTTTATTCTCACTAACATCTGCACACTTTTAGTCTTCTTGGAAACAAAACCCAGCCCCCCAAACATCAGCAAGCACAACAAATGAATATCATCTCTTCAAGCCTAATGTTATTTAAAACGCCTACATGCACTGGTGGGCTCCTAAAACACTTGGGAAACAAGTAAGTGGCAACACAATTAAGCTGTAAAATGGAATTTTAAAACTAATATAACTTACTGAAGAAGTATCAAGGCTTTCCTCATTACTTCTACGCCTTTTAATTAAATTATTCTCTTGTAATGGTTGTGATCTTTTAAGGCACCGCTGAGATGAAGTTTCTGGTTTCGTATCGGGTCTTTCTTCATGTGCCAAGGACTTTGTTGGTTCATCCATATCTCTCTGATTGTCCCCTTCCTCAGTGGTTATTTTATTTAATACTTTAGAATTATTACTCTTAACTCCAGTTACATTAGCACATGGTAGAGGCTGCAACATGAAACCTGGGCTGTAGGTTGTGACAGTGTGGGCTTGGGAAGGGTGCAGATATATTGCATACGAAACACCAGACTGAGGATGAGGTAGGATGACTGGTGAGACTGAGCTGTGGCTTGCAGGGCACACCCCAAGGGGCTGGCTGAGAGCTGGCTGCTGAGAGGGTTCAGGCTTGGGGACAGTCTCAGGTGAGGACAGGGCACATTTCATTTGCACCTCTTCTGCTGTCCTTAATCGAAAAACAAACAAAAAAAGCCCGAACATATTTAAGTTCCTTTATGCAGAAATGAATGCCCTGATAAATTATTTTCTGTAAGGCAAAGTCTTAACATGAACTTGTACTTCTCAATCCACTAAAGAGAAAATAAGTGAAAAAATAGACTGCAGTACTAGGAGTTAGTGGTTTTTGCAGACTATTGCACCAGTCAAATTGAACATAACTTTAAGTTAATGGCCAGTGACATCATAAAGCTTCTCACCTTAACACTTGTGCAAACTTACTTGGATTGTCCTTCCAGCTGATGTTTAGGGATTGCTGGAAACTGAGTTACTGTATTTGGGAAAACTGGTAAACTTTGATAGGTACCTAGTTGGAAGAGGAAAACAAAACTATTAGTACATCAAATGTAGAAGTTAAATTTGATTTGGAGACTGCGTTATGTAATGCAGCACACACATATAATGAGACAACTTATCCTCAGACTGCAGCACAGACTTGATTTGATCAGCTGGATGTCAGCTTATATCAAACAAACTTTAAAGGCCCCAAAGCGGATCCCTAGTAAGAACATGAACATTGATAGGTAATTTTCTGGCAAATTTCTGGAATACAAAACTGCTTAGTACAATCCAAAGAAGAGTTTCCACAACAAAGCAAGTTCATAGAAGAAGATCCAATATCCAATCAGTGATCCTACACAAACAGAAGGTTTAGTCATTTCTATTCTTTTGACAGTTCTTAAGATGTGAGAAGAGAGCAAGCCCAAATATTTAATGCAAAATTACACCCGACTTAAAAACAAACTTAGAAAAAGATACATACTGGCACTTATTTTAACTGGACTTGTGGGAGCAGACTGAATCTTTCTTCTGTCATTTTCTATACTCTTAACTAATTTTATTAGAGATGAATGCCGAGTGAAGTTTTGCTTTCCTTTTGAAGGAAAAAGGGTTTTTGAGCACTGCTCTTTGGAAGAGATGGATTCTGAAATAGGTGGGGAACAGATTGTAGAAGTTGCTTCAAGTTTAGTATCTAAAAAGTAGAAAAGAAGAGACAATACATATCATATGTAGAGTCAGTAATTAAAAGCAATTATTTGAGCCTGGATTATAATTATTGAAGTATCAGCAGCAGCAAACACAGAAATTCAAGAGCCTCAGTATGAGAATATTTACTGTGTGCAAATAGATACTGGTTGGTGTACTGTCAAAGGCTAAGGACAGTGACGTGACTACTAAAAGATTTTCTGCTTAGTTATTCTGGTTTTTTGATCAAAAAATTCTAGTAGAGAAAACAAAGAAACAATATCATTAGCAGAACAAAAGCAAATGACACATCCACATACCCTGAATATTTGGCAAGACCTCAGGTCCTGTCCACTTGAATGCTGGTTTCCTACCTCTCTCCTCTGTAACATGAACTTTTTTGATAAGCTTAAGGCTGCTGAGAACATTTGCTATGTCATAAAGTCTTCTAATTTTGGCTGAAATAAAATAAATAAATGTAAAGTCTGGCAATTCCAATTAACAAGTTAGCATATATCAGATAAAAAATGTTGTAACATCTTTTTAGAAGCTAAAAGCAAAAAGTTTTCAAAAAAATATAAGAAGAATTTTGTGGAACAGGTATATATACAATGAAATAACATTGTGATACAAAGTTTACATGTAAAATAGAATGACATAGATACAGATCTAGAAAAGAAGATACTGCAGTTTATTATGCTAAATATAGAAGAAGGAACATTTTCAAAGCAAGTTAGTTTCTGTGCAATGATCAAAGCTATACAAATTCCATAATAAAAATAAGTAGATTAAAAGGCAGTTACATACATGCAATGGCAAATGTGGGAACTGGAGGGAAGAGAGATACTAAAATCCAACAGGATGATCATCCTGCTTGTTCTTCACTGTCTCTAGATTGAGCTATTAGGGAAAAGTTTTAGGCAAAAGTCAAACTACAGGTGAGTTTTGAGCAAAGTTAATGTGCTTAGGCCAAAACTTCTGTGACTGAAAATTTAAAGTCTAGCAAGCCACGGAACCTGGGACTGTGCTTCCAAGAACGTGGTAAAACATGTAGTTGATACCTGAAATACAGGCACAAGGATGGAATGCCCTGAAAATTTTATTGTGAGGCTGGCTTTTTGGAAGAAGAAGAATGAAAGCAAACAAAAACCCTACTGAGTAGCCACCAACGCTCTCTATGTTGCCGTGAGGTAGGGGAAAGGAAATCATGAACTGAAACCAGCAAGGATCAGTTTCTGCATAGATACGATTCCACAAAAAAAAAAAAAGAGCAGAAAAGGAGTCTGTCTGAGAATCAAGGAAGGGTCTAATTTTCAATGAAACCCACAATTATCCCTCAAGAGCAGGCATCTTTTTAATTATTATACATGTACAGACCTAGACTTAGAAATACCTTTCCATTTGAATGGAGGAGGAAGTGTGCAGGGAACTGAGAGAAGGGTAAAAGAATGAAGAAATAATTGGCATTTAGAGCACAGAGTTTCACTTCCTCTGACATGTAAGTTACTATCAGGACTTACACAGAATTCCTTTAGATTTCCACCAAGTTAGTTATATGACCAGAACACAGATTTGCATGATTCTAGGGCATCTTTGATGAAATGATGCTGAAAACTTTGACAGGCTACTTGAGGAAAGATAAATTGTTACCAATAAGGAGCCTTGTGACATTACTTCAGCAGAGAGGATTTAATGGACTTTTCCTCTTAGTTGGGCATTATGTATCAATGACTATACATTATAAATAGGTCCCTGTTATAAACTGCACAAGGGGTTTAGTGAGTGTTTGGGGGCTCAAATACATATTTATGGCAGGAAAAATATGATGGTATTTTACACTATATGAAGTAGTACTGGAATAATTCATTTAGCTTATACTTGCTATAGTACTTACTTTTAAACTTGCTTTTATCTAAGTCTTCTAACTGGTCTTCTCCAATCAAGATTTTAGCAGCAACTTCAAGGCTCACTATTTGAGGTGTTGATACAAGAAACAGCATCACAAATTTCTGACTCATCACTCGTAAGGACTTGTATTTCCTGCCATTCACTGATGCTGCAAAAGACAGGAGAGAGGACTAAAGTATTCAGTGACACACCAGCTGTGAACATTTCTAAAACACTGAAGAAATTTGTCAGTAATAATAATTATAAGAACAAACAACACAGAGACTAGGCAGGGCCAATGTAGACTCTGGAATCATGTTTCTATATGACAAGAATCAGATGAACAGGTGGATACCAAATCTAACTACAAAGAAGAGAGGGTGATGTATCCCACACATACATTTCCTATTGTCTGACAACTTGTACTCTTAAAGATGCTTAATCCTTAATTAACATTTCTTCCATGAATCAAACCTAAATTAATAAAACTGAGCAATTTATGTTTCTACTTTCTGTAACATTCAATGGTAACTTCTGGATTCTGTAACAGTTCAATGGTAATGGCAATCGGATTATATGTTGCTGTATTTGATAGTTTCACCTGATGGAGAACCAAATTCCATGTGCAAGAATTGAATGAATAAGTCAAGTGAAAGAGTGCAGAGCACTTTTTCTCACCACAAACAGTTGTGGTGCCTTTGGGGCAATACCATCTCAGAAAAAAAAAAAAAGGCCAATAAATGTTTTTTTCAAGTTCACAGAAGTTTATCGTTAAAAGCACATATTATTCTTGGCATTATAGAGAATTATTACCAGCACGGAATTCCACTCCTGGAAGCTCAACAAAAGACATTTCTGACTGCTCACTTGAGCCAAAAGAACTTGCCATTTCTTCATTTCTTTCACAGTCAGGATCAAATTCATGCTCATACTCTCTTTTCTTTATCATCTGAATTTGCTGTATATATTTGTTCTCTTCTCCAACTTTTTTCAGAGCCTGCAGGGTCTGGGGGAGGTTGTGTCGCCCATGCCAGACGTATCTGTTCCTGGCGAGGCGGCTCACCATGTGCAGGCTCTCCAGTACGTTCACAATATCATAGATGCGCCTGCGCTCAACATCTGCAAAAGAAAAGATGAACATGACATCTCTACTACATAAAATGTGTTTACTCATGCATTTACCTGCAGCACAGATTCCTATTCTTCCTCTTAATATACTTCTAAACCACTTTCGCCAATTTCATATCACAAAAGTTTCTGAAAATACCCCTCATAGATCTTGCTGGCAAGGAAAACAATTCTCGCTTCAGATATGGAAGGACTTGCTGTTCAAGAGTTATACTTGGCTTACAGCAAGTCCTTAAGAAACAGAACTTAACTGTTGCTAGAAGAGCCATTACATGGGTTTCAATCCAGCTTAAAAAAAAAAAAAACAGAGCATTTTTATTTATTCACTGCATTGATTTTAGCTTGTCTCCTTAAATAACCTTGGAAACTCATGGTAGGAAACTGTTTTGTAACTTCTGTTTATATGTTATTAAATTAACACACTGTTTTTTTCCCGTTTGTCTGTTAAACTCTTGGTTTTGACTAGACATTTTCTAAAAGAAATGTTCTTTTGTACAAAGTATAAAAGCATAAATCTTACTGCTTTAAAAAATTTTATAACTATTATCGGTATATAAGCTGTAGAATACTGTAACTCCATAGATTTTTGATTTTAAAAAGCTTCAGTGTGATAATAGCAACTTAGGTTCTCTGGAAGTCACTGGTGCAATATAAAAATAGTGATATATAATGAGAAAGTTAAATTATCATCAAGAGCAGAAAGCAGTTTCTTGCTTTGATGTCATGATTGGACAGGAAGTTGTGGGTTCAGTTGGAGAAATGCTAGTTCCTGCTGCAAAAATCTAACCAATCTTAGTCATCATCTCTAAATCAAAAAAACTGCAACTGGTTATTTGTGATACCAGCAGATGTTTAATATGAAAGAGAATTCAGAGTTTCTCAGTTCAGTTCACTGAAGAAACAAGCATTTTGAAAGAATTGCTCTAAGAATGAGGACTTTAAAAGTGCATTCAAGTAAATTTGAGAGAACACAGTAAACAGTCAAAATTGCATGGAGCAAAAGTACTAACACAAATGGCAGATTATTAGCACATTTTCATTAAGAAATATTTAATAGGATGAACATCAACTTACGTAGCTCTTCAGTGACTTCATCAAGGCAAATGTAACTTTTCTGTGAAGCGCTGGGATAATCAGGATATCGAGCTAAGAATTTATGACACAGCAATCCTAGACTTTTCTCTTTGCGACTTGGCTGAGATTTTTCATATTCATCCGCCAGTAAGTGCTCCTACACAGGAATAAGGAAAAGAGAATTTGATATTTTTGACAATGTGTAAACATTTAACAGCTTCATAGTGAGTGCTGTCAAAGGGCAAATGTTCTCCCTTTGTCCTCAGCAGCTGTGAAATAAAACCAGCAGAATATTTTCTGTTGCACATCAATATCCTTACTTATATTTGGTAAATGCTCCAAAATCAAAACTAAAAAACAAAAAAAAGTATTATGTCAATGTCAAATATAATTTTTTATACTGAATAAACACCCTTCAGCTAACTTTAAAAAAAAAAAGAAAAAGTAAATATAAACAACTTTACAACATACCTGCAAACAGTGTTTTGCCTGTAGGACCTCACTTGAACAGTCTGACAGTTGCCTTCTCTGTTCTCTGCTCCTAATCTCAGGACTGGCTGCACTAATCAGCATCTTCAGGTTGGAAGTAGGTGTCCATGGATCTGCTGGAGGGGTTTCCTTAGATTTTGGGGGTGTGGTTAGAGGCTGACAGTCAGGCTGTCTCTCTGTCAGTACCAACTGTGAGGTAGCTGCTTGTTTCAAAGGGGTTTTCAGCACATTTTTGCATGGCTCAGAATGCTCATTTTCCTACACACCAAGAAAAAGAACAATGGTGATAAAAACCAGGCACAACGTGATGCATTTATCAATAATAGTCAAAGGGGGATAGAGATCCGTTGCATTTTTTGGGTAGCTCCAAGTCACAGGAGCCACTTCCCTGAAACCATTTCTATGCTTCTAGTTTAAGGCTCGGGGCCCGTGGCATTTATTCCTCGGGTAATTTTCTTTCCTCTGAGGAAAATACAATCAGAACGAATGTTAATACATAGCAGAGAGCTATAAAGAATGGCTGTAAACATGTCATGACCCGGGAGTGAGCGTGATGTTCCTTAAAAATTCTTTTCGGGCTAAAAAGACACCGGCCCACATGTCAGGGAACTCTTATCCTTTCTCATATAATCGCCTTAACTCCGGCGACCAGCCCACTATATAGTGATAGAAGTGTTGGCTAACAAGCTCTTAACTTTTACAACGAACGAGTTCCCAACTCTCGCAACAAACTTCGGTGGGGAGTACGGGGCGCTTGCCGAGACACAACAACAGAAGAGAGAATAAAGACGGGAAAGTGAAGGAAAAGGTTGTCTGGGCGGCCCGGATCAGGAGTCGACAGAATCCCGGGACCGATCCACTTCCTTGTAGTTTCCCTCGTATCCCCCCCCTTACTTTTCGCGCCGTATATTCGCGCATGCGCGGTCAGCCTAGCAGAGCCCCCCCCGAAATGGATCGGGGGAAGCTGGGGGTCTGTGGTGGTCCTGGAGCCCCTTTTAGTGAGGTGCCCGGGACTCCAGCCAGGCTTACAAGCCTGGAATTGCAAGGGAAGCGGGCTCAGCCCAGCGCTGCCCCACCCCCGCGGGACCCTCTTCCAATCGCAACTTCCCTGTCTTAGCACCACACAATGTTTGAGAGAAAGATGTTTTAAACATCATTATACCTGGCCCTCCACACACCTTCTATTAAGGGAAAAAAAAAGGAAAGGGGAGCCAGGAAGAAGTGCTCCTTACGGACTCGGTGGATAAAGGTCGCCAAAGGTGAAGTTTTAGGAACTTTTGTTAAGGACAGAAGTTAGAGCGAAGGTAAAACGTGCTCGAATTCTGCCATCCCGCGGTTTCTACGCGCGATCACTCCTGCTAAACCGGTTTCACCCCCACAGGGGTTGAGCGCGGGCTATCACCGCCCAGCGGAAAGCGGCAGCCCCGAGGCTCGGCTACTGTCGCCCACTGGGGGAGTTACCTTGTCGCCGGCCCCCATCTCCCCGCCCGCCGGCTGCATTCTCCCGCCGCCTCAGGAGGCGACACTCGCCGGTCTCGCCGCCCCGCTCCACATCGCAGGTCGCGCCGGCTCTGCAGGGCGGGAGGAGGGAGGCGCTGGTTGGCGGCGACCCCCGTGGCGGGCCGATTCCCGCTGCCCTTCGCGGCCGCCGGGTTCGTCCCGTCCCCTCCCGCCTTCTACCCCGGCCCGCGCGCGCCCACCGCCCAACGGCCCCGGCCCCGCCCCGCCCCGCCCGCCGCGGCCCAGCACCGCCCATCGGTCCTTCCGGGAGCGCGTTTAAACTCTGGGGACACGCTGCTCCCGCACCCTCCTGCTCCCCAGTGCTCTTGCCGCGCACCCCACGATCCGGGAGCGCCAGTGGCCCCCGGGAGCGACGCTGCCGCCGCCGCCTTCCCAGGCCCTGCCAAACCGCGGGGGCGCTCCCGGTGCCGATTTGAATTCAACGCGCGGAGAGGCCGCGAGCGGGTGGGTCGGGCGGAGTAGCCAATCAGCTCGCAGCGCTGCGCCCAGCGCAGCCAATGGGAGCGCGGCGCTACAAGGCCTCTCCCTTCTCCTCCCGCCTCCCACTGTCGAGCGAGCGGCGGCGGGTGTCGGGCCTGGGCTTTGGCGGGTTCCCTCCCTCGTTCCCTCCCTC
>WBMZ01000651.1:0-49842 GCA_013400975.1 Atrichornis clamosus | reverse complement strand
ATCTGTCTTTTAAATTAAGACAAATTCATTACTAGAAAAATAGAATGCCAATATTCTTTTGCTTGCAAACTATGAAACTTTGATCCATTATGGAAATATATATGGAATCCTACAGTACCTTATGCAAGTGCCTGCTTTTAAAAGTATTCCCTTTTGCTCTCTCTTTCTGATTAAGTGAATACCATTACCACAGCATTTGCCAAGTGCTCAGAAAATATTGCTGCTAGGTATAAGGAATACCATACTAATGTGTAAAGACAAGTGAATTGTGTGTTAGGATTTAGTTACACTAAATTTCTGTGGTGACCAACAACTGTACTTTAAGACAGTCACACAGCTCTAGTGAGCATTATCAGTATTGTCTGTGCAACAAATGAAAATCCAGAATGTGAATATTTTTTCCTGAGGTATGTAAATTACAGCAGGCATGATATGAATAATACATCCTGTGCACATTAGCACTGTTTTTCAAATGCAAAAGAGATTCTATATGCACAGTCAAAATGGGCTTCTCTGAATGTTGTATCAGTAGAAAATCTCATTTAAGCAGTGGAAAGAAAATGTGGGACCATCAATACAACTTAACTCAAATAGATGTAGAGATCTAAAAGTCCTGAAAGAAGAAAATCCCCATTTCAGATATCTGAAACTAGTTCTTTATTTGGGACATTATCCTGCGAATCCTGATTCTGATCTCAGAGGGTTTTCATGCTTTTATACATGCCAGCGTAAGGCCCCTGTATAGGCAGAGAGCCCCTTATTAGAGCAGTTGCTAATAGTATGGCTGCAGAAATCATGTCAGTGTAATATAGGAATTGTTCTTTCTTCTTCTCCTATTTTCTCATTTATTTATCCTTTGGTTCACTTTCCTCCTAATAAATATGCACGTGTTTATGTAAAATGAGAAAAAATAAAAATCCTTCCTATTTTACATTTTCAAACTGAGGGAAAAATAAGAATGTTACAAGTCATTAGTTTGATACGGAAAAGGCATGCATTACAAGAGACCTTCCTCTCCTGGAAAAGAAGACAAAAGAAACAAAATGTGGCAGGTGCTGGTGATGTGCTGAGTGCTCATTTCAAATGGCAAGTGAGGGTTTGCAGTGGGTTTAGGGATAGAAGAAGAGGAACAGAGGGAAGGATCAGAATGGTAGGAGAACCCATCAGAAGGAACCTGTAAGAGACTGTGGAAAACTGTGTGTTTAAATGTAAATATTCTATCTCACTGTATTTTAAACACGTAGGTCTTCAGATAGCACTTTGGGAAACTATTTTGACTTTTTCTGACAATTTTTTCCCCACTTATATAATAATTTTCCACATTTCAACTAATTTCTGCTACTTGTAGAGTTGTGTTACAGCTCTTTCTTCTTGGGCTCAGACCACCCCCTCCCATGCTTGGATTGAGCCCTGGAGTTTCTACAATAACCTGGAGGATTCCCAGACAACTGTGTTAGACCTGGTTATCATTTGACCAGTCCTACATGTTTTCCAGTGACTTGTCTCTCACCACCTCTGTCATCAGAGCTGTGTGGTTTCATGGGGTACATATTCAGGATCCAGTTCTTGAGCAGATGCAGGGGCCAGAGAGAATATCCCTCACATTTCCTCACCATGGTTTTGTTAGCCATTCATAGAATCTCCTGAGTTGGAAGGGGCCCAGAAGGATCATCAAGTCCAGCTCCTGGCCCTGCACAGGATTTTAACTCAGTGAGTTTTGTAACCCCTGATATCCATGCCAAAAACGACTCTGACAACTTCTAAAACTTCCTCCAGATCTAAAGTTCCTATGTACACACTCATGCTGATCGAAATGTAATCCATTACCACTGGTTTTGCTGTGTGAAGCCACTATTATTTTAAATGTGGTCTTAAGGGACTCATCACCTCTTGTTGCTACTTCTTCAATAATAATGTCTAAGACAGATTTAATTCTGACTGTTTCTGACTTTGCAGTAGGATTAGAAATCCTGTGGTAAAGGCTGGGACAAGAGTCCTTAAGACAACTCAATGTCCATGCTTCTATTCTGGAAGGGAATATGCAAGGAAGGATGGGCAGAACTTGAGAGCCAAGATCCACATTGTCCCAGAGTAACAGGAAGGTGAGCAGAGAGCTCAGGTTAGCAGCTGCCAGAGAAGAGTGGGAAGGTGGAGCCCAGCACTAACTCAAGAGATGCTGCCAGGAAACGCTGAGTTAATTGATGCTCAAATGCGATGTGAAACGTACAGGAGTCTGTGAACCCTGGACAGAAAAGATGAAAGAGCAGATGAATGCAACCTACTTCTTGGTGCACACCTCTAGTGAGCTGCATTCATTTATCAAAGCAAGATTTTAAAGGCTAAAAATACTTTATGAAATTATTCATTAAATAGTCATTTCAGTTCTGACATACTACTCATGCATAGCTCATAGACAGAACTCTACTGCCTCTGCTTTATTTCTTGATATCTCTCCCCAAATATACCTCTGCATATTCTACTACTATTTAAACAATTTTAAGTATATGAAACAAGGGTAAACTATTATTATAAGCAGAGAATTTTAATTCATGTACAGGAAGGTCCAGGGTCATGTTCTCTTTGAAACAGTACAAATATCACCATCTCTTACCTTTTAGGAAAAAAGTTATTAGAAATTACATATTTGTAATCCAGTACTGCTATTCTAAAGCTAACTACCTTTTCTTGTTGATATACATCTGCAAGTGTAAATCACACAAGAATTTTAAGACATGATAATCTCTCAGATTTAAGGTTTGTAGATTTGCTCCATCTAGACATAAGGCACCTGGTTGCTCTTCAGCAATTTTAAACCATGTCAATACAGGAATAAATACCAAATGCAACAAACTATCAGGAAAGACATGGTGACTATCTGTGCAATCAGACACATCCAACAGGAGTGAAAAAAGATATTTGGTTTGAATCTGATTGGAATATCCCAAATTACTCATATTTCAAAACTGACACTTTCAGGTGGTAGAAAATTCATAGGAAAAAAACCAAAACATGAAAACCAAACAGAAAATAATCGCCTTTCTACAGAGAATTTCTGCAATACTTTACAAATGTATATTACTGGTTACTGTCTTCTTCAATTAGAATGAGGATATAATAATTTTAAAAGTGCAAGGTTTATGTAAATTCTCCCATTATTTAAATACTTTGAACAAGTTAAAAAGTCAGAAGTAAATTTTGAAATTGTAAAGGAGCCACATGAGAAATCTTCAAGGTAAGAACCATACAAATAGACTTAATTCACATATGGGAATCCCTGAAAATTCAATAGTCATCCTAAATAAACCATTTGCATCCATAATTTTATGATTCTAGTATACTTTATTTAATGTAAATTGCAAATCCATGGTTTGATTTTAAACCTGTCCCAAAGTTTAAGGTCATCACAATGTTCAAATGTGTCTGCCAAAAATAGAGCATTTTTATCTCTGCAGCATGAGGTGTGAAAATGAATGTGAAGGGTGTATATGGGTCGGGAACAGCCTCCTTTTGTCATAGCAAAGCTAGAATCTTTCCATACAGAGGTTTGGTTAATGAGATTTTAGAAGCAATTTAAATCCACAAACTAAAGGAACGATCTAAAAGTGGTTTGTGGAATTGATTTCTCTGCAACAAGATTACATTTAGATGTGGTGCATGCTCCTTTCTTTTTTTGGTACAGTAGAAATGTATCTATTCTTTTTTATTTTTACTTGAAAAATAAAATTAAAGGGTGTTTCTAAATCTATATTTTTGGATTCACTGTTTTTTACTGAAAAAAACCCAGATTGAGAAGGATCTGTAGTTAGAACTTAATATGTTTGCAAAGTATTTTTTTCCTACAAATACAGCTCACTTCATCATAAAATATAGAAGGTAAAATATAAAAATTAATAAGGTCTGTTCACAATCTCTTGTAAAACCAATAACTCCAGGCAATAATGTCAACTTTTCAGATACGTTCAGTCTCAAAAAAACCCAAAGATAATCTCTTTGCCCTTCACCTTCAAAGGAACTGTTAGGAGAAGTATGTGCTGAAATAATGAATCCAGCAAAGAATTTGCTTGTGACGATGGTGCCAGGCCAGAAATGTCATTGTTGTAACCAGCATCCAGGAAGAGGTGAACTCCTGAGCCCAGCCTCCTGAGAGGTCAGCCAGGGATGGATACCACTGTTAATTAAGCTTGGGTTGGGTGAGCTGCTCTCCCAGCCTTTGCCATGTTGTGTAAAGCTCTTTCACCTGTTGATAGCACACCATAACGCTGATAAATTATTTTTGCCATCTTCCTTTACCTTCCAAATCTTTGTCCTCCCACCAAATCTCAAAGGAAAATAAATGAAAAAAGCTAGTTTTATTTTCACACAAACTGGTTTTGTTTTCACACAAAATGGGTATTCACACTACAGATTTTAGTCTTATTTTTATGCATTTAACTATAGGTGCCAAAGTTAGTTTGGGGCATCGGCTAATTGGTCAATGAAGGGATGGCAATGCCTGCATAAGACAATGCAGAGATCTAAGTTGAACAACTGAGTTTTTTCTCATACATGTACAATTTGTAACCATACCTATGGCCTCGCTGTCAAAAAAACCCCAAATGTTTAAATTAAGTCAAGGAGTGTAGACAACTCCTCTCATCTTACTAAGCACCTAGAATCCACATCTGACTTTGAAAAAAACCTCAAACACCCCTGAGTTGAAAACTGTTGGAGACTGGGAGAGTACAATGGGGAAATAGCAAAATATACTTTTATTCTCTCCTAGAAATCTGTATGTATGCTGTTAGAAACAGAGGTAGGTCTGTCCTCGGATCTGATCCAGGCCAGCTCTTCCTCTGCATGACCTCGTACTATCAGCATTCTCTCACTGGAGATTTTCTAAAGCTGCAGAGAAAAAAACATAGACAGGAATTCTGCTTATACTCAGCTTTTCACAGGTTCCATATAGTTAAGGTGTCATGAAATCCTAAAATTCTCTATTAGTCTAGACATTTCTCCAGTCACCATTTGGAGTAGTTCTCTTAGAAGAGCTGTAATTGACTTCACAACTCACCACACAAATATGTGTTAATCCTATTTTGCCCAAATCCTCAATTATAGTCCAGAATGTTTGATTACATCTTTCAGCTTTGCTTATTAGTGCTGTGGAAGACTTGTGTTCTGCCTTGTTAGAGGAACAGTAATCTCATGAAATGGTTTAAGATATTATTATTTTTTGCATTTGTTTACCATCTGTATTAATCTAAAACTATTTGTGTAACTATATCTGAAAATGAGGGATATGACAATCTTTTTAGATGCAATTTAATGTGAGGAAAAGATTTCAGGACTCAGGGAAATTAAATTTTGATCAACCAGTCAAAATAATATGATGAGTGCCCCTTATTTTACATTCAGAACACAAAGCATGAGTGGCTTAGGGCGAAGGGAAAACTGATGGTTTCAGTAACAAAAACAATACATGAAAAAGAGGAAGCTCTTAAGTACCTTGAAGCTGGAAAATACTTGGGTTGGATTCTGTTCTGCTTTACCTACAAAGAATTAAAAGTAAGTCCTTTCCTACAATTATGAGACTGGAATTGAAAATGCACGTGTGTCACAAGCCCTGCTGTTTTGTTCTACAGCCCAGCAGAGAGCTTTGAAGGAAGCTTAGTCTGCTCCCGCCTCTGAAGTACAGAGTTCCTTGAATAGATACTTCTCTTGAACAAAACATCCCCATGAATTAGTACTAGTTACACTCAGTAAGCCAGCTTAGAAACAGCTTTCAGGGCATTTCCTCAAAAGGTCCCCAGTGTGTGCTGTCATGATAAGCTCCAGTCCTCTGGGATCTTGCTCTTCCCTTAAGAATACTAAAAAATGAGCCACCTTATTGTCATTTCAGATTTTAAAGGCAAACAAGCTGGCAGACATGAGTAACTTTGAGATATATTCCCTCTCCCCTAAATGTTCAGCTTGTTAATGAAAATGAGTGTTTGAGGATCAATACCCTGGCAAGTCCTCACAGTCTGATCTGTGGGGAGTAAGAGCATGGCAAGCGCTGGGTGAGACAGGTGCTCAGCCCACACCTGAGCCAGACGAAGACAAAGGGGCGATTTTCATTTTGTTGTTGTTGATTCCTTAAACCCTTGTAACTGCTGCAGTGGCTTAATTCTTCCAACACCGGATGCTGATTTTATTAGTGCATTATTAGAACATTAAGAAGCATACTCAGAGAGACTCTCTGCAACCTACAAGTGCCTACAGGCAGCAGAGAGGCAGACTACTGCAGGGGGCCGGATTCAACGTTCCCAAAGTTAGTCTCTTGCTCCAAATCACCCTGTGGAGAAGCCTTCATTACATTAGGCCTTAAAGGGAATACAGCAGACTTTCTTCCCAAGGCTAATGTTAACCTTTATGAATATCTTTCTTTGCCTCCCTAGAGAGACTTCATTTCAGATCACTGTTTTAAATGGAGGTTGATTTTCTTTGTCTGTGAATGCAATGAGTGAAACAACAAAGCACCTTACTGCAGATTTTTTTCCATACAGTGTAAATATTTAATTCCAAGCTATGGGTTTGTCAGTCAGATTTTAGTCTGAAGAAAATATTTGCAACCAAGATAGCAACCTTGAACATAAATAAGATTTATAATGGAGAGTCCTTACTCTAACGTTATGATCACACACCTACATAAAAAGGTGCAGCCTTCCTGTTGTATAATCTACTATTGGTCCTGTTATGTGACCTAATTAAAACCCTACCTCAAGGATGTTCTTGTCACACCTGCCAAAATATTAGGGTAATTTAGGAGTTCCCCAAGGAGGGACCCGTGAAACTGCAGACAGCAACCAAATGCTGGCTTTCACACAATAAGAGGACTTACCTGGAAGTTGTGAGAAGCTGATTTTCACAGTGTAGTGTCGGAATTACTCCATTTTCCACCATGGAAATCAACAGAGATACTGTCAAGGTTTAACCCCATCTGGCAGCTAAGGTCCACACAGCCACTCACTTACCCTCCCCCGGCGGGATGGGGGAGAGCATCAGGAGGATGAATGAAATAAAGCCAGTTTAACAGGTAAAATTAATGTCCTGTGTACCAGCAAAGAAAAACAAGGAATTCATTCACCAATTCTCACGGGCAGGCAGGTGTTCAGCCATCCCCAGGACAGTAGGACTCTGTCACTTGGAAAGATAAATACCATTACTCCAAACATTCCCTCTTTCTTACTCTTCTCCCAGCTCTATACACTGAGCATGACACCATACAGTGTGGAATATCCCTTTGGCCTGCTGGGTTCTGTTGTGCTGGCTGTGACCCCTCCCAACTTCTTGGCCACTCCCGACCTGCTTGCTGCTGGTGTGGAGTGGAGTGAGGGGCAAAAAAGGCCTTGATGCAGTGCAAGAGCTACTCACAGCAACAGAAACATCCCTATGTTATTCATGCTGTTTCCAGCACACCCAAAACACAGCTCCATACTGGCTGCCATGAAGAAAATTTACTCTACCTCGGCCAGAACCAACCCATGCTCCTACAAAGAATTTCTGTTAGTAATTGGCCTATATAACGAAGTTTGTCATAGAGTCTGTAATGACTGGAATCCCCAGGAATCCGGGCACAACCTTTCCAGAACAAAACAGGAGCTGACTTCTGCTCATGGTATCTCTGTACCACTAAACTGCTGCCAGTGAACAGATGCAGGGCCTGGTGGGGAAGAACGACCCAAGTCCTGGGGATGAATCAGAAATGCGAGTGGAGAAGTCAGGGATGGAGGGAGGCAGCAAAGGAAGAGATGAGGAGACAAAGAACCAGAGGAGGGTGAGGACTGAAGCAGAGGAATGGGAAAACAGTGACAGTATCCTCAACTCATGCAAGTTAAGTGTCATACAAATTCCACAGTGCTGCAAACCATCCACTGGTTTACTCCAAAGCACGCACTGGAGCACTCCTCTCCTCAGGTACTCCTCCAAGGAAGCAGGGGAAGCAATGAGTAAATGCAAACTTCAATATCTCTGTTTACTTTGATATTTGTAATTACTGTTTTAAAATTTGTCAGATAAATATTTTGGTGCTACGGATGACTTCATCTTGTGCTAAAAAAAAAGTTTTGTTGGCTAGCCAGTTAAGGCTGCTCCCTTGCAAATCAAATAAATAATAAATCAGAGGGTACCAGGAGACATGCAGGTACATGGCCCCGTGCTAATCAGCTGTGTGCATGCAGTGGCTCAGATGAGTACCTGGAAACTGGCCAGCTATCAACCCTATAATCACTCAAACATCAGGGATGGTGATTTGTGAGTGGGCCACTAACCCTTTAGTGAGAAAATCAAATTATAATTGCTTGCATTCTTCAAGAAATGGTTGTACTGGGCAGCTGAAGAGCCTCTTACTTTCTGAAAAGCATTTGCAGAAAGTATTTATTGACTCACCTCCAATCCCAAATGACTTCAGAAAGCTGAAATTTGAAGCACAAGTAATTAATATAAATGATCAGCAGTCAATATTCCAGCTTTTAAAATGTACTCGTTTCTCTCCCTTCAGAAAATCTGGCGAGGTAGAAAAACAAGTTTGTTGTGGGTAACCATTAGATAGCATGATGTCCTCAGTGCTGAATACAGAAAAGGTCAGACTGCAGTGAGAAGTTCTAGGGGAAAGAATTTCAGATTTCCCAGAGCTCAGTTGCTGTTTCTTTTTGCCAAAAGGAGTTTAAAATCAGTTTCACACTCCTCCAGCATTCTTTCAGGGAAGAGTAATGCAAAAATTAGGGTGGCAAAAGCAGCTGTACCCTCACTTTGGGAAAAAAGAATCTACTGATTTGGCTTCCAATTCTTGAAAAGATACCGTGGGAGTTCTAAATCCTTCAGCTGCTGCATCCTCAAAAGGGGACTGACTCAATAATTTTTGAAACTTTTCTGCAGATTTAGACTTGTAACATTATTGAAGTGCAAAATAGTGGTCAAGAAACCTTATCTGTGCAAATCATCACATCAAATTCTCATCTAGGGTGCTGCCAGCTAACCCCTGGGATTGCAGCCTGCTGGGTTTCAGTTTGGGTTTTGTTCTTTATTATTTTGATGTGGCATTGCTAATGAGTTGTGAAATTTCTTGTGCTGAGCATTCAGTGCCTTCAGCACATTCCTGCATTTGGCAGTTGTGGGAGAGGGTTACGGCAGAACTGCATTTTGCCATCTGGATGGTTTCCTTTCCAGAGGCCCTGCAGGGACAGGGAGATTGTAAATCTTTACTTGGCATTTTCAAAGGGTTAACAAAGGAATTAAAAAGCTCCATTAGCATCAGAGAAGGATGACAGTCAGCCGCTGTGCTTACACACATTGGAGTTTGAGACAATTTGGCACTAAAGGAGTTGAGAGGCTGAGGACAAGTAAAATGTAGCAGGTTTCACAGGCAAAGACAGTTTCCTTAATGAGTACATGGACAACACTGAAGGATTGGAGTACAGTACATGTTTCTTGATAAAGCCATCTGGACATGGGGGCAGAGAGGACAGTTCAGGAATAAGGAACCATTTTATAACCTTGTGCAGCAGTATTGCAAAGTTGCTAATAATGAATTTTGCAGCTCTGTTAAGTTTTTGGATTTGAATCCCATTATATAGTTTTTGAAGTGATAGATATTCATTGAAATCCCAATCTTGTTTTGGATACTTATAATACCATGCTCAAGAGCCAGAGAAATTTAAACCATTACTGTGCACACAAACAACATTAAAAGAATGATATTAAGCTTGTGGAGATGAATAATGTTCTTTAATGTATTTCTGTGCATGTGTGCAATTTACTTGGTGTTTTGTTTTGCAAAACTCTTTTCGTCTTGTGGATTCATATTGATATTTGCATAGGTCAGCAGCAGATTGGGAATCATTAAAGCAGCAGAATGTGTCACTTAAGCTAATGAAGTAGTTACTACTGCCAGCAGCAGTATTGGTGTGAGCCCACAATAGCTTTGCCAGTGCTTTTCATAAACATTTATTGGACAGAAAGGAAAGGGTGAGGCTTGGGGCTCCAAAGTTCTGGTTCTGTCTCAACAAGGAGTTATATATTCCAAGGGACAGAGATTTCTCTCATTCTCTCTTTCCCAAACCACACTTTCTAACCTGTCATTGTCTATCTTTCCCAGGTCTTGGTCCCGAACCGTCACCTTGGTAGTCAATACAGTTGGATTCATCTCACTTAATGTCATTACATTGGGGTTTTGTGCCAAGTTTTTGTAGTGCAATGCAAATGTCTATGCTACCTGATCTTCTCAGTGCCTCTTATAATTAAGTGTAGGAGAGTACATAATTAACCTATTTAAAACACCTATTTTATGCTGAGAAAAGTTGTGTTTTGCTAGAGTCTTATTTCTTGACAACTATAAAGGACCTAAAACTGGTTTAATTGAAATATTTACCAGCCACCCCAATTCCAGAACAAGTTTTCTCCTTTTTCTCTCTTTTGCTGTCACATCCTCTCCAAGCATCAGTCCTTCAATGGTCTCCTTGATTCAATTTCTGATCAGTCATAGCCTGGGATCCAACAGAATCAGCTGATGGATGCCTGATCTTCCTCCTCTCCCTGCCTTCCTTCCTCTGCCCTTACGTGGTTTTCTTTGCATGAGGATGGTGAAGGGCCTTGAGCAGAAGCCGTGTGAGGAGCAGCTGAGGGCACTTGGTCTGTTCAGCCTGGAGGAGGCTGAGGGGAGACCTCACTGCAGTCACAACTTCCTCCTGAGGGGAAGAGGAGGGGCAGGCTCTGATCTCTGCTCTGTGGTGACAGTGACAGGACCCGAGGGAATGGCCTGAAGTTGTGGCAGGGGAGGTGTGGGTTGGATACCAGGAAGAGGTTGNTTTCTCTCTTTTGCTGTCACATCCTCTCCAAGCATCAGTCCTTCAATGGTCTCCTTGATTCAATTTCTGATCAGTCATAGCCTGGGATCCAACAGAATCAGCTGATGGATGCCTGATCTTCCTCCTCTCCCTGCCTTCCTTCCTCTGCCCTTACGTGGTTTTCTTTGCATGAGGATGGTGAAGGGCCTTGAGCAGAAGCCGTGTGAGGAGCAGCTGAGGGCACTTGGTCTGTTCAGCCTGGAGGAGACTGAGGGGAGACCTCACTGCAGTCACAACTTCCTCCTGAGGGGAAGAGGAGGGGCAGGCTCTGATCTCTGCTCTGTGGTGACAGTGACAGGACCCGAGGGAATGGCCTGAAGTTGTGTCAGGGGAGGTGTGGGTTGGATACCAGGAAGAGGTTGTTCACCCACAGGGTGGTTGGGCAATGGAAAAGGCTCCCCAGGGCAGTGGTCACAGCATCAGCCTGACAGAGTTCTGGAAGCATTTGGATAATACTCCCGGGACTCTTGGTGAGGGTCCTGTGCAGGGCCAGGAGTGGGACTTGATGATCCTGGTGGGTCCCTCCCAGCTCAGGATATTCTGTGATTCTGTCATCTTGCCCAGGCATCATCCAGTGATGCCATTGTCTGTAAGCACCAAAAACAGGAGATCCTGACTCAGAAACATCTCAGCCCTTCCCCAGAGTATGCATTACAAGTCATTGCAGTCACAGCACCTTCCTCACCTTGGTTATGGGGTGGAAGAGGAGAACTCATGCTCTGCCTGTGGCACAAGGGTACTCTGACAGAAGGAAAAGTGTGGGAGATATGTGCCTCTGCATCGAGGATAGGGATTCAGCTACTGGATCCTAAGGAGATGTCCAATACTGCATAACCCACCTTGAGTATGCCTACACTGCAAAATAAAAGAGGAACAGGGACTAATTCCTGGCTGCCAAGGCCCAAGTAGCACGAGCTGGTTTGTGGCCACAACACATAAGACCAGATCCCACTAGAGAAGATAGTTTGGGTCTTTGACTTGTCCTGAGGCCCTACATCTACTCTGAGTGTTCCTAAAACTAAGGGATTTTTCTGTGTGTGGCTTTTTGCAGCCCAAAAGCTTGCAGGGGATTGGGCTCCACTGCAGCTCATCGAATAATTCTCTTTATAATATGTAATGAAGGGTGTGAATTGCATGCTGTAGGCCATGACAAAAGGATATATAGGTGTGTTTAAGGACACAAAGCCTGAAGACATGTTAGAAGACTTTTTAGTTGAACAAGACCAAAGAGTGTAATCACCTGCTCAATAGTGTCTTTTTGTGTCAGTTCTAGGAATGAACAATCTGTCAAGTTTTTTATCATTGCTTGGGTGGTCAATTTGGAGGAGTAAAGTACAGTACTCTGCCTTTCTTCTCTTTCTTCTTTTATTTAGAAGTATAGAGATACCTACAGAAACCTCAAATTCTTTCTAAATATGCTAGCTCAAGCATAAGAGACTGTGCAGTTATTTAAGTTATTTTATGGAACTGGGACCTTACTAATTTGTTCTACTACTTGAATCAATGTTAGCTTTCCAATCATAGAGTAGCAAAGCTATAAAAGTCTCCATTAGTCATGTATGGGGAGGTATATTTTTATATAGTTATGTCTATGTTAATATTTGCATTAAAATTTTCTGTCTAGGCACATACCAGATGCACAAACCAGCACCATCCATCCTCTGCCAAGTGTGAAAACCAAAAGCATAGGAAATCTAGATCTTCTTAAAAGCCAGAATTTTCAGAAAAATGTTGAAATGCAGAACAACACTTTTTTCTGTAGCTTCAATTAAAAGAAGAATTAAAGAAAGCCTACTTAGAGGGTGGCTACTCTGCTGGGCTAATCCCTGCCCAGTGTTCTCCAGCCCTTCCTGGAGAATTCCTAGAGCAGCAAGTGTCTTTAGCAGAAGGCAGTAATTCAGTGCTTAGTAGGTGAGAGCATGGTACTAATAAACATAAATCTGCACCAGGTGCTTGGGGAAAAAATATACAACTCTTGCTAAGTTAAAAAATACTTTGGTTATTCTTTCAAAGAAGGAAAACACTGCAGGTGCTGGTATATTGAAACATCACTGTGATCCAGCTCCCTAAATTGAGCCCAGTAGTCTCTAATTGTCTCAGTTCAGTCAGATCCAGGACTGGAATGTCACTGCTTGTAACACTGGAATTGCACATCTGTCTCTAGCAGTTGTCAGTGCTTTGAAATCTTTTTATGCAAAAAGAATAAAAGAGGAAAACTTTGCTGGAAAATTCTCTCAATAGCTTCCCTAAGTTTCAAATAAAGTGTGAAAAAAGTCTACTCTATGCTCTCAAAGATTATTTTTCAGTCAGAATTTTTTTTACATTTTTTCAGAGCTTTCGAAATTTATGTTTTAAAATTTAGCGCATTGCATTAATAAATCAGAACCCTGTGGAAACAAATTATGAGACATAGTTATATGTCAAAAAGGTAAATCAGAACTTAATGGCCAGGATAGAAGATATTTTCTAATCAGTCAACTAGAGAACTAATTAACATTATAATTTTTAAACCAACCAAAGAAATACAGCTATGTTCTTCATTGGAATGCACAAATCTGATGGCAAAGTTAACACTTATAATTTGGATCATTTTGTCTAATGTTTATAAATCAGTCTGTTAAATAAGATTTGAGCAAGATCTATAAATTAACAAACTAAATTAAAAGTGTGTGGTTTCTGATGATAAATAAGGATGTACAAGTGTTGGAGGTAACCAAACAAACAACAAATTCACATTCCTTGATTAGATGATGGTTAACCATTATAAATCAAAGCTGTAAATAACGTTTATCTCCTCAGATGTTCATGTTTCAGAAAGCCCATACTAAAGAAAAAGAGAAAAGCGTTGAATTTAAATTTGGTCTCCTCTTTAGCATACAAATAGAGTACATAGTAAAGACGGAGAGAAGCATGAGTAGATTTGCCTATTTAAACTGCCACAATACCAGCTTTTGTTCTTCTTTCTTCCCAAGCTTTGCAGCAAGAGATACACTGGTATATGACTTGCTGTAAGACTGTGGTTCATACTATTAAGCGTATCTGCAAATTGGAGAATGACTGTTTTTCTCCACAAAATGAACATGACCTGACAAGACAGAAGAGTATCAGACTTCCCTCTGTGGGTTTTCATCCTCCCCCTTCCCTCTCCGACTGTCTGTGCAAACAATGGAAAGCTGAATAGATCTCATGCCAGAAGGCAGCAGGTTACTAAAATACCCATGACATATTTATGCAAGAAACATGCTGTAGAACATATGGGCCTTGGGAGCCTTTCCCACCTTCTGTCTCTGTGTATTTTTTTCAGCTGTGAGAAGGCCTGATGAAGAGATTCATTTAATTGGGAAAATGAATTGGAGGCCAGAATAAGAAAAAAAAGCAATCAAAACGGGTGACTGTAGACATGAGACTGAACTTCAAAGCACTTTACTAGTTCTAGTAAAATAAGTTTTGCAAGCTTTAAGACAAATGCCTAAACACAGTCCTGGGTTAACAGGTGGAGAAACCTCAGCCTTAAGGAGGCTGGAACGAAATCATTCAGCAGGAGCCACCAATTTTGAGTGCTTGACTGAACAAATATATGCAAAGCTTCAAGCTGAAAATGAGAACATGGCAGCAACATAAATCAATGGTTTCTTCTGAAAATTGGGTCATGGATTGAGAAAGGCTAGAAAAGAAGCAGTGTCAGCACTAGGGCCCAGCCACTTCTGGCTTACTGCTGAGACCATACTTCTTTCCAAAGACCTTTTCTCAAAAACCTCTACTTAGCGTGAGAGCTTTAAGCCTGTGAAGTATCACATAATGGGTGAGGTCAGAAGGGACTACCGTGGGTCATCTGGTAACCCTGGTCAAGCAGGGTTATCCCAGAGCACATGCACAGGATTGTAGCCAGACAGTTCTGGAATATCTGCAATGAGGGAGACTCCACAGCTTCTCTGGGCAACCTGTTCCAGTGCTCAGTTACCTTACAGGAAAAAGGTTTTTCCTCATGATCAGGTGGAACTTCCTGTGCATCCTTTTCTGCCCGTTGCCTCTTATCCCATTGCTGGGCATCACTGGGCAGAGCCTGGTCCATGCTCTGACCCCTCCCTGCAGACAGTGACAGACAGGGATGAGGTCCCCTCTCAGTCATCTCTTCTTGAGGCTGAACAGCCCCATCTCTCTCAGCCTTTCCTCAGAGAGATGCTCCAGTCCCTTCATCATCTTTGTCACCTTTCACTGGACCCAATCCAGGAATTCCATATCTCTCCTATCCTGAGGAACCCAGAACTGAACACAGCACTCTGGATGTGGCCTCACCAGGTCTGAGTGGAGGGGCAGGATCACCTCCCTGACCTGCTGGCAGTGCTCTTACTAATGCACCCCAGGATCCCATTGGCCTCCTTGGCCACAAGGACATGGTGCTGGCTCGTGGACAGCTTGTTGTCCACCAGGACCCCCAGGTCCTTCTCCATAGAGCTGCTTCCCAGCAGGTCAGCCCCCAGCCTGTGCTGGTGCTGGAGTTGTTCTTCCCCAGTGCAGGACCCTGCACTTTGTGTTAAATTTCAGAAGGTTCTTCTCTGCCCATCTCTGCAGCCTGGTGAGGCCCTTCTGAAGGGCTGCACAGCTCTCTGCGGTGTTGGCCCCTCCTGTCAGCCCTCTTCTGTCAGACAACTTGTTGAGGAGACATCTGCACCTTCACCCAAGTCATTGATGAATAAGTTAAATAGTCCTGGGCCCACTGTTGAACCTTGGAGAACACCATGGGTGACAGGCCTCCAACCAGACCCCGTGCCACTGATTACCAACCTCTGGGATCTGCAGTGTAGTGTTTTCATACTGCAGAGTCCACAGAATGAGGAAGAAGTTTCCTGCAAATTATTTACCCTATAAAAATTTAGAAGCATCCACTTGGATACCTGGCATGGGATCACTTGCTGTCACATAGAGGACCTAAGACCCACAGATAAATACCTGAGTAGAGTTAATAGGAAATGCAACAGTCACAAAGTAAAAGTGTCAATTTCTGCTGAATTTTTGCTTCTTTTACTCCTTTGCTGTATCTTAACTATCTCCAGCGTCTCCATCTCCTATATTAGGATCTGATATTTGTCTTTAATAGGATAGAGGGTAAAATTCCAACCCTGATTATTAATCAGGGGTCTTAGATGCCAGTATTACAATGTCACTTTCTTGTATTAGTCATCTCATTTGAGGTTTGCATGAGAACAGTTAGCATAAGACAAATTGCCCTAATCATTGAAAGTAGTTTCAGGAAGTAATTTTGAACACAAACTTCAACAGTTTGTTGGACATGTGGGAATGGAGCCTGGAAAAAAAAAAAAAAAGGACTGTACACTTACACACACACATAGGGAATTATCCACTAGAAAGAGAAAATAGTTACATATATTTTATTTTTAAGAATATTACTTTTTAATTATTATTTTTAAAATTGTGTTAAACTAAGAAGATTATACACATATGGATGTTTCTTCTTTCCTCTTTGGAGCTGATTGTGTTACTATCAGTTTCTGTATTTCACTTATGAAGCTGGAGAGTATCCTTAATTTAAAGTTTTCTGGGCAGCCATGTGTGAGGAACCACACTGGAATAGTTACCATTTACATTTATGTAATCAGCACGCATGGATAAATGTCCCTGTTCAGGCAGCAGGAGATGTACTGTCTACAAACACGCTGGCCTCGCTTTACTGGGAGAGCTATGCATCCCTAATTTAGCTGATGGGAGCTTTATAATCCCTGCTTCTCTCCGTGAGGGGGGCAGCCGTGGTGACTGGTGAGAGGGTTGTTTATTGGTTCTGTTAAGTCTGCAGTGATGTGTCAGCATCTGAGCCTTTACAAAACTTTCCTAATTCTGGTAATCTGAGATAAAGGACAGCTTTTTTAGGAATATGTGATCTCTCTCTTTCTGGTTCCCCTGTGGAAGGGTCAGGAGTGAATAAGGAAGTGGAGAAAATTAACAACCCCACAGTTGACACTACATAGTTTAACATTCCAAGGAGAATATTTTTAAAAAATAAATAAATAGATGAAGGAGAAGGAATAAGGAGAAGAGAAGAGAACAGCAAACCTTGCTTCTAGCAATCTTCAAACAGATTTGCATTTGGGTAATTGTTATCTAACAAAATGCATTGTTTGATGCATTTGTGATGGACTTCTAGCTCAGCCCTTCTCTGGCAGAGATCGGTAAAATACTCTGCTAGGTACTAGTTGAAAATGGGAGTTAATGCTGCAGTAGCAACACAACTAACACACTGCTTCGAATCCCTGAAGCCAGATCATGAATCTTACAACACCATATGCAGATTGCTAAAACAGTAATTATAACAGTTTTGATGCGAGTAAGGTGCTACTGCATTCCAGGCAGAACCTTCAGCTTTCTGTATTGGGTTACTGCACAGCTGCATTAGTGAGCAGAGAAATATTGTGCCCAGCATGTTTTGCTGCAGATGTAAAGTGATGTTTCCCTTTATCCTTTGGTTTCAGCAATGGAGAAGATGATGTGGCCAAGGAGCAAACATCCATCACCAGCTTCAGGAGGTATCATTGATTTCCATTAGAACAATGTGACATGAGTAGAGATACCTGCTTAAAATCAATGTCACATTTGAGCCAAACCTTGCCCCCAGAGCCAGGATTCCAATGGCCACAGGTGTGGCTGAGAGTCGCTTCGCCTCCCTGCTCGGCTCTCAAGGCCAGGCACGGTGCTGGGCTACACGGTGTCACATCCCATTAAGTCATTTCACATGTGACACGATGCAACCTGACATAACACGTTTGGAGGGCTGAAAGAATGTTATCTCTGTGTCCACAGGCGCTGAACACCAAGCTACTAAGCCTAAGCACGCAGGCAGCAATTCAGGAAATCAGTGAATAGGGCTTTTCTTTTCTTTTGGGGATTTACATTAAGGCATAGTCATGAATCATTTTTCACTTACTTTACATAAGTCGTACTAGAAGTCTTAAAATTCAGATTTTATGCCTTTTGATATATTTTTGCACCTCATAAGAATTAGCAATCATGCAGAGAACTTGAGCAAACCCCAGGACTCCAATGCCAGCACAGATATCTGGGTTTGAAAAAACGCTCTGTTCAACATTAGATTTATGAAATCTGGGATCGGTGGATTTCTAATTTATATTTTTCACTTACGTTAGAAACTGATTTATGTTTATCTAGTAGAGACCCATGCACAGGCATAGACCTATTTGTATAATGAATGAGGAGGATGCAAGAGACTGGGTGGTGACCTACTAAAATTATTAAATGTAGATTCTGTTTCCATCTTTGCCTGTCACTGGGCTACGAATGGTGAAACAATATCATAAACCAAGATCAGTAGATGTCTACTATTTTAAAATATAAGGATCTCTCAGCTGTATTTTCTCTTCATTGATTTAATTCTCACTATAAACTTCAAAATAAAAGATAATTTGTTTTTCAATTAATCTAATTTTTCTCTCTTCAGAAAATGACAAATCAATGTATTTTGACAGATTTGACACTTTTACCAAATGGAAATTTGTTTAAATCAACCCTGTCAACTGATGTATTCTGATCAAAAAGACAAGAAAACCAAAAGCAAAGTTCCTGGTCAAGATAACATGTTAAATAGCTTGCAATTATTTATTTGTCTCCAACGAAGGCAGTTAGCTTTCCTGACGGTTGAACACGTGCTGCACTTGAAATTTAATTGCTTAAATACATTTGCACTGAAACCCCATGCAGAGACTAGAATAGGAATGTCTGCATCACCTTCCCATCTCCATCCTCCCAGATTTTTTCTGCTATAGACAGGCACGTAAAGAGCAGCTTCTAGCATGGCGATCACTATGTTTAACCCTGTGTGGGGTGGGTCTGGCTCTGTGGTCCAGCTCAGAGCAAATTGCACTTGGGACACAGGTGTCAGGTGAAGGAGGCCTCGCCCAAGCAGTGCCCGCTGGGTGCAGCACTGTCCAGGGCGTCTCCACCAGGAACGCTTCCAGCAGCCCCAGAGGAAGACAAGGAGTTGGGGAAGACAGGGGCTGGCATGAGGCTCAGCTGCCCTCATGTTCAGCGAGCTGTTGTCCCTTCTCTGTGCACAATGGCATCATAAAGCTGTTGATAAGGATGTCCCTCCCACTCTGTTCACTCTGCTTTTTCTGAGCCATCTGCCCCAGTGCTGGTCACAGCACCCTAATTCCTCCTGTAATCTCTCTTTGCAATAAACCTAAAAGCTTCCATATCTCCTGCAAGCAAACTACACAGGATGAGAAATGAGCAGGCTGCCTCAGAGCCAGGGCTGCCGTGGTGAGAACTGACCACCTCTTCACCACAGGAGAACAGAACTTGGAGAAGTGCTGTGAAGCCATGGGGTGCAACAAGCATCACTCCCAGCCTCCCAAACACTTGTTGTTTGTGAAGTTGCTGCATTCAGCTGTGAATTCAGAGGTTCTGAGTACCAGGGAGATTCCCTGTTTGATTCCCTTCTCTCCCTGCCTGTGTGGTACCCGTGTCTTTTGTACTCACAGTGCTGTGCGTGCTGAGAGCATCCCTGACTCGGAGTGAGATGTTTCAGTCCAGAGCATCCAGAACTCACAGCACATTTTGTTTGCTATTTGCCATTACATGATGCCTGCCTCTTTGATCAGTTGCCATCACAAGCTCCCATGTGAATCTTCTTGAATGAGCAAGTGAGTGAATCTTTCTCAGAGACAGCTGGTTTTAGGAGAAGGTTGCAATTCCAGCTGACTCAGACCAATTTTATTGTCACCTTTTATCAAAGGCAGAAATCAAAAGTTATGAAGGAAACACAGGTAAGCTATATGATGCTGAAAGTGTTTTTTTACTAAAGTGGCACATTTACTAAATGTAGAAATACAGATATACCTACAGGTCAGCTTATCATAACATGAAGGCAGGAAATATGCTATTTTTTTTAACTAATTAGTTCAATTCATGCTTTACAGATGGTTATATATTCATTAGGTCATTAATGTAACAAATTAACTGTAAGAGAAAAACTATTCTGATTTCATCTAATTGTGAATACCTCCTAGCTACTCCTCTAGTGACAGGAAAGGAATTGTATTATTTTCTTTTAAAGATGAGGGATTCAATGTACTCTGACAAAACAAGGCTCATATTGCCACACTGAAACCATCATTACTATATGTTTTTCGAGTCTGCATTTCCACAACTGACAGCTCTGAGACGACCATGTAAAGAGCATCATAAATAACAGCCCCAGTAAGGGTATGTACACTGTGCTATCACTGTCCCTCATTAGTGGAGTATCTACATTTTATGGATCAGTAGAATAAAATAATTTTAACTGTTGGCAGAAGGCCTAATATTTTTCAGAAGCGCCGAGATTTCATCTTGTCTGTGAAAGACACCTGCGCGTGCTTTGCAGTTCCCTGACACCTGTACTGTGCTTTCCGAGTGGTTAAAAACAGAGAGGGAAGAGACACAGGCAAGTTCCCATGTTCCGAGCCTCCCGTCATCTGCCTGGTTGAAAAGGTACACCGATAGATTGTGAAATACAGTTCTCATCATTTTTCAACACGGAAGGCAGGAGATGCAGTAGCTCTCAGATGACACTTTAACCTAACTTAGAGGCAAACAAATAGCGCATAACTCAAGCAGAACGATGGAAGAATTTGCAAATCCCCCAAACCCTGAATAATCTGTAACCTACCCAGCTCTGCACTCTTCCTAAGCATTGCATTAAATAAGTACATGGAGTTCTGGTTAACCATTAGATTGCTGACAATATTTTTCTCCATTTGATTGGTGTTGGACAGATTTCTGTCATGGAAAAATTGTCTCACATATATTTTTGTAATTCATCTCTGCTATTGTAATTTTCTGCTATTGTAATTTTCTGGAATTATTCTAAACTCAATGACTTCAAACTGATTTTGCTACCTGAAAAAATGTGACCTCAAAGTGTGTCTAATGGTATTTTTATAGCAGGAAAACGTAAAAATTAGAAATACAAATAGTCGACTTTACACTGTAAAGGAAATTGAGCAAGTCCCACCTTTTAGGTATGAGAAAAAAATCAATTTGCCAAGGGAGCTTTTCCAGACATACCACTGTTGTTGTTGTATTGTTGGGTTTTTTGCTGTTTTTTTTAATACGTTATTGATTTTTTGAACAGCTGTGTATTGTTTATAATAGTAATAATCTGCATGAAGCCAGCCATTACATGAGATAACACCTAGTTTATAGAACATTAGCTTTCGTCTTCAGTAGCTAACAGAGAAACTAGATTGAAAGGGGGGAATTAGGTTTAGTTTGTTAACTTTGTTATTAGTATCGAGTGGCATTAAGGTGAACATTACTTGCATATTTCCAGGTACTTTTGGAGTAGGAGGAAAATATGAATGATCAACGGTCCCTTTATGTTTTTTTAAGGCACCAACTGGCCAGTAGTTTTGCAACTGGATCACATACAGGCTGCATTTCCTCAATTTATTTAAGCATGTGTTTGCTTCCTACTGGAATTGCATGCACTGAAAATTAAACATGAATTTAAGGGCTTTGGCTGAATTAGGTTGTTTAAAAGAGCTTTAGTTCCTAAATGAGATATGGCAAGGGCTTATTTGTATGTATCCTAACTCAGAAAATTGGAACCTGGTCTTCATGTTTTCCCCTAGAGCAAGTAGAATACTGGCCAATTTATCATGTGCCTTAGATGTGAAGAATCTGGTGTTGTATTCAACTCTGGTGTTATTAAGAAGCCTTAAGATATGAATATTAAAACTGTGAAATACACAAATTATTACAAAAGCATATTTCAAATGTCCCTCACTGCAGGCTGTTGCTGTCATCTTCTCATGCTCTGATATCTGCCCTGCAGCACTACTTACTGGCTCCATCTCTCTTTTGCTGTTTTCTATTTTTTTAACTTCTTTTTAATAAGCATATTACTTTCTAACATGTTTAACTTGCAAGTTTAGTGAAAAGATCATGTTAGTTATTGTTGGTTGTAGGTAATGTATTCTTATTCATCTTGTTATGGAGAGGGAAAGTCAATATTTTTTAACCCTGTAACCACAAAACTATTTATGCTATGGTGTTGTCTCTTGTGCTGCATCCTAATCCATTTCCACAGAGGTTTGAACTACTCCAGAATAGTTTTGTTGGCATATGTCCCTATTCGTTGTTTCATTTTAGTATATATGTGCTAGTGGTAATATTTTTGAGAAAAAAAAATCCAGTCATTATGCAAAACAAAGTAAAATCTCATATTCCTCCTTTTGTTCAAAATATGTTCAAGTTGACAGGTACAGACTGTGGAGGTTGGAATAGGCTGTGATCCAGAGATATGTAATAGTACAATAGTAATAAAGATAATTTGCAATAGTTTGATTTCTGTTTTTCTGTCTGAGGTGCTTGGTTCAGACCTCTAAGTTCATTTGTCTTTAATCAGTACCTGTAAAAATCTATAGGTTTAAGGCAGTCATTATTCATAGAGAAGGATTCTCTTTTTTGTAGAAGCCTGAGAACTGAAACAGCAGCCACGCAGCTCTCAGCACGTACAAAACTGAGCTATAGGGTGTGTTTCTTGGGGAAGGACTGCATTTGGGGTGTTTTTATTGGTTTTTGTTTTCACATGAGCACATGATACACATGAGCGGTACCACTCTTGAAGGATATATTGCTGAAAGAACTATGAAAGCAAAGGGGTGGTGAGTTTATGGGCTCTCTCTATCAAGTCTGATATTTTGACCACCGTACATTGTAGTCTTCTGGTTTTGTTATTATTTTCATTAAATTTTCAGATATAATTAAATGGATTTAGAAGAGACCTCTAGAATTCAAATAACAACTTCAAAGCAGGTGAAATCTAAAGCTCTAAAGAACTCTGTATTGGTTGTTAAATAGTTTATTATGACATCTCAAAAGCTATGTTTGGATGAACTTAGTGGAGCTGTTAAGCTCTTTCTGTACTTATTGCTATTAATATAATTTCTATAAGCTTTGGAATTAAAAATGTAAATAAGATATTAAGCTGTCTGAGTATTTAAAAGGTTTAAGGGGAAAAAAGGCTTATTAGGCTGTTTAGTGTTTAAGTGACCTCCAAAGGACAGATAACAGTGTAGACCAGCAAAATCAGACATTCACTGCAAAATAAATTAACTTGTTATTATCACATATTAACACATTATATATCCCTCACTTTGTCAAATCCTGATTATATGTCTGGAAGCTGTAAAGATGTAATTAATTTCTCCATATTTTTATTAGAATGCAAATATATCTACATAGAAATAGGGTGATTTGTTGGTGGGTGGATACCTTGATTTCTTTTAGACTGCAGAGTAAATGCACAATGAGAAAGACAAGAGAGATAGCAGCAGAAGCTATGGATTTGGAAAGAGTTGAATGCATTAAGGAAAAGAGATAAATCTATAAAGGCAAGATTTGGTTAGGTCAACATCACATTAGATTTTTTTGCCAGCAAGGTATATTTTCCATATTTTTTTTAGATCTGTAATTTTCTTCATAAATTAAAAACTATCAGCTTCCAAACTGTCCTAAAAATAAAACAAAGAGCAAAACTCTGGTTTGAAATTTAGCTTTGGTGAAGCAATAAAGAAGTGCATATTCTGCAGAACTTCATAAAGATCATGACTCCAACAGGCTTTACCTTGTGCTGAGGTCTATTCATATGTTCTCCGTAAGAGTTTTAGCATTTAATATCTGACTACAAAGTTTCAGGCTTACTTTTTGCACGAAAAAAACTTCAAGTGCTGCATGCTGCATTTTTGGAGTCTTAGTGTTCATTGTTAAAAATATGTCAGTGTTTTTTAATAATTTATTTTTTATTTAGCTTAGTTGTGCAGTAGAATGTATGGGAAGCTTAAAATATGATGGCAGGTTGCTTCATGGCACGACACAGTTCTGCTGCCCCTCTGGGCACTGTGTCCCCTTTGAACTGCTCCACGGGCTGGATGGTAACAGCATTATGCCCTCAAGAAGTGACCCCTTCTAGGAGAAAAGTGGAGACTGGAATGTGACTGTGCTGTCCTTTGATCTCTGCCCCACAGAGAAAGAAAAGTTTGGAAGACCACTTCTTGTCACCAGGTCCCTTCCTCACATAAAGGCTGAGCTCCCCACAGGATGTTGGCCAGTGCCAGATCCAAGACTCCAACCACACTCTTCCTTTTCCACCACCCACCCAGGACACAACAGGCCCCACCCACACCGTGGGTAGGAAATGCAGGGAACCAAAGGACTCATTTTTCCCCTTAAGCCCATCCCCAGTATTTTGTTTCCACCTGCTCCCAAGGCCAGGGTGACTGACGCTCAGTGGCCTGTGATGCTCTGAGCACGTGGTGGCAGTGAGTGGCAAAGCTCAGGGTTGGCAGAGCTGCTCCACAGATCATCTTGCTCATGAGCAATTCATAGTTAAGAAGTAACTCCATTTGCACTTCCCTTTAAGCCTCACATGCCAGATGAGCATTGCACCCACTGTTGGTGCTGGATTCTCAAGTAAAGAAACAAGATTAGATTAGATTGCAAAGTCATCCTCTTTCTCTGATGTCTGTGGGACACAGGACTAGCAACCCCACACTCCAACCCCTCATGACTGACTCACAGCCATATGCAATGTAGGAAAGTCAGGCTTCTAGTCAAATGATAATTTTAAATTTGGCTGATGTTCTCCAAACCAGTTACCAGTCTAAGGAATTGAAGGACGTGTGCTTTTAGATCACTTACATGGTCATTCCAAAACTCATGTTCATGTTTTACATCCCTGGTTCAGAACTCTCACTTTTTAATCTGGATTTGGGATAGCTCAGCTCTGTGTCCTGAATGGCCTCCGTTTGATTTCTGGTTTGTTATACAGGAGGGATAAGACTACATTAAAAGGTGTTTTCTACTCTTCAAGCTGGTGTGAGCTTGGAGAATTTCTGTTGGTCAGAAGAAATATAACATCCACTGGCATATTGATGTGTGTGCCTCGGTAAATCTATCTGACGGGCAGCCTGAGCTGCACAAGGAGTCCATTTGAACCTGCTGAATTTCAGCAAAAGCCTGTGGTGGGAGAACACTAATGACTCACACCAGTAGAAACATCTTTTGTACCACAATACATTCACTGCTCACGGTGTTCTTCACTAGAAGCAGGTAATTCTGTGCAATACCTCAGTTTCTTAGAAAATCAGTTGAAGTCACAACAGCAACAGTGTTTTCACTACCTGTCTTATATGGAAAGCACGAGCGTGGGAAGCTCTCCAGGACTGTGTTCATGCTGAAATCAAAAGACTTCCTTCTCCTGCTACGTAGCTGAAGCCTTCATCAGTGCCGAGAGAAGAGCAGCCTCTTGCAATGGCTGCACGTCAGAAACACTCCATCCCAAAACTGGAGGGAAGCATTGCACCATCCAGCTAGATTTAAGCAGATTAAAAGACATGTCTATCAAGTAGAAAAACATTTGGAAGTAAATGTCAGGATAGTAACAGCTGCAGGAATCCCTGGTTGAAAGACCATTTATGCAAATCCAACTAAACGTGTGATGGTGAACACCCAGTGCGCACACCGGAATTGGCTCCTGGTGTTACTATTAGGGACACGCCACCTGCTCCCTGGCTATGGTCTGGGAACCCGTGTGTTCCCAGCACGCTCCCACCTCTCTGCAAAGGCACCATGCAGGTCACTTGATATAAACCTGATGTGGGGTGTGGACCAGGTGGTCTTTTCAACCGTCAAGTTGAGGAATGGTCATGTTGAGATGGTATTGTGCAAAAGCTTACAGCTCTGCAGGAACCAGAATTCCTTGTCAGATAGCCAGTTCTTTTCATTTCACAAACTCTGGAATCTGTCTACAGAAGTTGTTATGTCCTTATGGATGAGTGCCTTGCTCATTTTATCTGGAAATTCTAGTAAATCACTGATTTTGAAAACCTGTTTCCTCTGCTTTTAAATAGGAAAATGAGAGTCTAACTTTGGATTCTTAATTAGAATGGAAAGTATTAAGAGATTTCATATATTTCTTAGCTTTTTAATTTGCAAATCAATTCTTATTCCATATATTCAAATATACAGATATTATAAAATTAGGTACTAAATTGTGCTTTTAAATAGATCTGGAATGTTTATTAATTGCCATATTTGCAGCATTTGAACTCTTTTCATCTGCCAGTATATTAAGAGAAAATAGAACATACAGAGGAAAAATGGAAATATTTTTACTGGGAATTGTGTGCTTGTGTTGAGAAAACAGAATGCAACCTGAAAACAGGCAAGACCACGGCTAACAAAGGCGTAAAGTACTCAGAGGCAATATGGTTATCTTTCATAAAACAAAATATTGTCTCTTATTGAATCCGATGCATAATATAAAAACTAGAAGATTTCTCTAGTGCCTGGATGATTACTGTTCTCAGCAGCTGTAAGAGAGACAGGTCTTTGCCTCTTGATCTCGTTAAGGGCACTCCAAGTTTTGCTCAGCCCTTGAGAAAGGAAATGCTTTAGACTGCTCTGCAGTGATTGTTTTATGCTCTGCAAGGAAAGTTGTTTACCTGAGATTATGTTTTGTGCAGTCATATAAGGATATGACACAAGATACAACAAATGTTGGAGACTTGGAGTTAAAATCTGATCACGCAAATAAATTGAGGCATGTGGAGAATTATGTGGAGAATGTTATAAGTTTGGAAGGCCCAGGGTTAGCTATGAATTTCTTTCATCTATGTTTTTTTGTCAAACAGATTTTAAAACTCTTTTCATGTACTTCTTAGGTGCACAAATAATAACAAGTCAACTTCAACCATCTGTTGCACACTAACGATTTTAATTTTAATGCATCCAGTGATGCCCAACTTAATGGTCTTTTTGACTTAGTTGCCAATATCATCAGGATGAGCTTGAAAATTGACAAGGGCGTGTAATTGATTGTCACAGGTGGAAATGTACCACTTATTACTGTGTACACTGAGAAAAGTGCCTTCAGAGACTGTGGGGTTTGATCTCTAAAAATGTAAATCGTTTTGGCTTTGAAGGATGAAATTTGGACTCTGAAGCACTGTCAAAGGCTAGCTGAAGGTGGGAAAAAAGGGTCCCTTGAAGAAAATAAAATCTGAGCTGTAGTCTAGCTATAAATTTCTGGCAAAACATCTTTTCTACAGATTCAGTTTTCAGCAGCATCTTTGACAAAGGACAGTGAGCAGAAACGGAAATTCAAAAGCAGAACAGGTGTATCCAAGAAAGTGTCCGTGCTGCCATCCAAAAGCAGTAACCAGGATCTTGTGTCTGATGGTAGCTGAAAGTGCAGTATGGAAAAAAATAGTATTGCCAGGTGTTGTGAATTGAGTAGGAGCTTTAGACAAGTCCTGCCTTAGGCTCGGGTTTTGGCAGCAGCTTCTATTTAGGTGACCCACACCTAAATCGCTCTGGCTCGCAAGTTCTTAAGGAGGGTTGATTAAGTTTGTTATGAGTTATTTCTTGAATAAACAGGAGGCAACGGACAAAAGGCCTTAAACAGAGTTACTTGCTACACAGTATAAACCAAAAAGAAGTATTAGTGGATAACATAAAACAGTGCGCAACATTAGCAAAGAAATGATATAGATTAGGAGTCAATGTAACTCACCACCAAACTGACAACAGTGTGCACAGGGTCCTTTCACTCAACCCCGGGGAGAGTGACCACCAAGGCTGGCATCCCAACTTCGGGGAGAAGACCCCACATGTTTCCAGAAAATGTGCAGAAAACTTCTGCTTTAGTGGAGGTTTAGTGGAGCTTTTATAATTTATAAAGTGAGGTGTCTGTCAGTCACAAATTTCAGTTTATCTCTTTCACATTTTACTTTCCAGGCAAGACATTTATTGTCAGCTGGAAGCATCAATTCCATGGCACCAAAATAACTCACTACAAGGCAAACTGTCCTGATTGAGTTATTTCACCAAGGCTCATGTGAGGCTCATGTGAGGCTCATGTGAGGGTGAGATGCCCTGAGTTATTTCATCAGGTATCAAGCAACAGGTAAGCTCTCCTGTGGAAGGAGGAGGGAAGTTCTGCTATAGTCAACACTGGAATTGCTTTTAAACATGGCATTTGGCTTGTTCCACAAGGACAAAGGGGAAATATGCATCATTGCTCTTATCCCAGGCTGAACAGAAATGGGAAATTCTGCTACTTTTTGAAGGGAAAGTGCAGGCTTTCAACTCCAGTACAGCAAAATAAAAAAACGACTGTGCCTTATTTTTCTCACCTCCACAAATGGAAATTTGAAAGAGCAATGAAGTAGTTTTCTTAGAAGTAACCCGGCACAAATCTTTGCACCCACCTATTAAAATGGCTCTTTCATCCAAAAGAATCAGACATGCGCTAAGCCCTTTCATGTTCAATACACTACAAAATGTTCAAATGGTTAAAGGGGACCATATTCTTCAAGATTTTCACCACAGATAGTTCACCTGTGGAAACTATCTCTCATTATTACTTGAAATTTCCCCTCACATAGCAAGGTGGTATCTTCACAGTGGAATTCAGGAGTTACAAATTACAAGGGGAGACAGGAAATGTCCGAAGATGCCACAGCAGTATTTGTTCTGAAGCTGGGAATAAGATACATAACCTGCCTGTCATCTCCAGGAATGATAGATGAGTGAAGTGGGCTAATGGAGTGACACAAACGTGCACTGGGATCTATTCATCTAGAAAAATGTTATCTGCATTTTAATGTTATGGGTGGTAGCAACCTTTGAAGCTGGTTTAAGAAAATAAGTTTTGGAAGTTTTGCTACTTGATTGTAATGGATGACTACTCAGTAAAGTCAGACCAATTACAATATCGGGTAGTGATACTTCCATGAAGTTGGGCCAACACAGCCTGCAGGTCTTTCTGAGTTTTTTCTTTTCCTAAAGTTTTTTGTGGCATTCATCACCGCAATATCTACACATTCTGTTCTTAATTATATATGCATGATAGGTTCCTTACTGTGAGCCTGCTTCCCAGTTTAGCAGGATTTGCTTTGGGTAAACATGGCATTTTCACTCTTCTCCATCCTCCATTAACTTAACCATGGTGAGAAAGCTGCTCCAAAGAGAATCCTGCAGTGCAGCCTCAATGCCATCATTAGTCTGGAAGCACATTTATCGACTAAATATTTCAGCTGAAATAATATATTTTTCTCTCTTGTATACTTTGATATAGGCCCTTTACCTTAACTTTTCCCACAAGATTGCAACTACCTTGACACATTATGGTCAAAGACTTGGCTAGTTTGACCCTGACCTGCTGAAGATGTTGAAAGCGAACCTTATGTTGGCATTAAAAGCCTGCAAGAAACTCCCAGAGCAAACACAGCAGCATCCTGGGTCATTTACATGCCATATAAGAACTCGGTTCCATTTCCATCCCCGACATGGTAAATGTCACCACCAGATTGGAACTTCTGGTGCTGGGACATGGACTCAAATGGGGCTCTGAGGGGCATTTCCAGCTGCCTAAACCAAGAGATTTTGTCTGTGCGAAGTGAAAATCTAAGAGGGCCCCAGAGCTGTGCATAAGTCTCACTGCTCACAGAGCGTGGGCACAATTCCTCCAGACTATTGCCCTGTTGCCACTCTTAGTGCTGCTGTCCTGCCCACATGAGGTTCTGCTCTGGTCTGTGTAGGTCCTTACACCGCGTTGGTGCGCTGTACTTTTAATGACAATCCAAGGAATTCTTTTCCTTGGGACACTTTTGTGGCCGAAGCCCGTGAATTTGCTTTGCTGAGCTTACCACCTCATTGATTTATTTATTAAAATTATATATTTATTCATCTTAATCTGCACAATAATAATTTTAGAAAAAGTATTTTCTTCCTACTGGAACTGGCCTCCAAAAACTGTTTTTATCTAAGAATCTTATGAAGAGAGGAGAAAGGAAAAATTATTTCCCTTAAACTGTAAAATGCCATAAGTGGCCACATTTTTATAAAAGCTGTCAGAGTTGTGAATCATGAAGAAATCAGTAGGACTGCAACCTGTTTGTAGATGGCTTGTGTGGATCATTGAATACATTAGTTTTAATGGCCAATTTTACCACCGTTAGCTCAATCAGCACAAGAATTATATTTCTGAAAGCTAAGACAACTTGGACACATTATCCAAATTTCTTTCCAACATGTTGGAAGCAAAGCAAACTACTGTGTTTACTGAAGAGGACAGATTTCCTGTGAGAGTTTATTTTTATTCCTCTTCTTACTCAGTTACAGGGAAAAATCCTATAATTATCGACTATCTTTTAGTGGTGATTTACTTGGCGAAGATTGATTAGCACAATCAGTCACTCTAAGGCAATTTTCATCACCAAATATTAGATGGTTTCTTCTCCTGCTTGATTAGCAGTCCTGCTGCAGGTTGCATTGTAGATGTAATTCTATAAACACAGCTTGCAAAGTGTTGTTACATGAAAAATCCACATCTAAATATAGAAATTCTTAAATATTTATGGGTACTAATTGTGTGCATGCACACGTGTACACAAGTGTGTGTCTGTATAGATGCATATGAAGAAAATCTGAAAATGATTATATTCTAAATATGGAGCTAAAGATTTGGATTCAGAGATTAATCTTCCACATGTGCATATGAATATATTTTTTTTGTCCTGCCCCATCATAACCTGGGTAAAAGAAATAAAACAATCCTTAGATATGCTTAGAAGAAAATAATTTACACTTGATCTTAAAATTACAGTTGACTTAATACTTTTTTTTCTCAGGAAAGGTGTTGTGATGGTTTTGGCTAGAGTAGAGTTCTCCACCCAGTTCTGTACCATTTGTGTCATGCTCGGGTCCTACAATCCAACAGTTTAAAGGCATATCCAAAACAATCTCCACCCCTGATCATTTTGGGCCAGACTATAGGATTTAACATTACAATTAACTCCTTCCCTTGCTCCTATCCTTCCTGCTATGGTAATTCCATAATACTCCACGCAAATAATATATTATTTTCATGCAGGATTCACATAATTCTATCCCAGCCAAACCCAGCCCATATTGTTCAGACTGATGTGGTTTCTTGTGTTTTGGGGGATTTTTTATTTGAAATGTTTACTTGTCGAGCTATTCTGTTTTAAGGTTTCGGCTTTAAAGGCTGCACTGTTTGTGTCTGTTCTCTAGGGCTGACTTGGGTGAACTGCTACTCCAGCTGAAGAAATCATATATAATTCCTATCCTAAAATCTTCCTCAGATTGAAAAGAAAGCAGAAGCAGATGTTTTCAAGTACAGATTCAGCAGAGCTCCTAAAGTGTCTACAACTCTAGATATTGCAAGGCAATGTGTATAGTATAGATCAAATAATGTAGCTCACTCTCAGAACCATGTAAATAATACATTTGCCTATAAAAATGTTATATGTGCATTAACAAGAAGCCACATTTTATGAACAAGTGAACAGCATTGATTTTGTGTCTTGGTGCAGTTTCCTATCTGTGTGAACAGAAGGGCAAGTGAACCTCAGGAACATGCACAGGAGGCACAGAATATCCATCAGGTGGGGGGCTCATTGCTTTGAGAAGCTTCTTAACCTGGGGCTGATCTAGTAATAGAGACTTCTACTGCCAGACCATGGCCTGGGGCAGCAGTCTTCCCTCAGCAGGGAGCAGTGTTCGTGCTAGGAAAGAGGCTGAATGTGAAGCCTGTGAAGGGGATGTAGGACTTGGAGGGGCACAAGTTTGATGGTAGCTGCAGCAGGTTCCCATCTCCCACCAGTGCTGGAAGACACCATGAGGAGGTTCCCAGTCTCCTTCAGTTGTTGAGATGAAATTACTTCCTGATTTTCCCAGAAATGATTTTCCTGCTGGGTAAATTCAGTTTTTCACTTTGCTTTGACTTTTCTTTCAGTGTCAGCTTGGTTACTCAGTTCCAACAGTGGATACAGAATTTTTGACCGAAGTTTTTGACATAATGAGGCAGAAATGAAAGCTTTTGAAGCTTCAGTGCACTTTCTCAATTTTCAGATGGGACAACTCTTCCAGTCCACAGCTATGCAGACATGAATATACATATATATAGATCTATATACCTATATAGATATCTATATACATATCCTACTCTGCTATAATTCACAGAGGCAGATAAACCCAGGAAGACAGTCTTTCATTTAAAGATCAAAATTGAGGAAGGCTGCTGTTTTTTTCTTGAGTTGCTAAATATATAACCCTGTTTTCAGTGAAAACTTAGCTCTGTTTATCTCTCTTGTTTTTCTGTGCGCTCATGTTGTATCTAGTGTAAGAGTTAATGGAGTTGCAACTTACCACATACAACAAATGAACACGAGGATATTATGTTTCCATACAAAATCACATAATTGATGTCTTATAAAATACTGAAAAAAGGTCCATATTCTTGCAAATATATCTAGACTTATATAAACACAGAGTACCACAGGATATCGTGTAAAAATTATTCTCTGTGATCTGACGACAAAAATTGCATGTTTACATGGGAGTCCAAGTTTGAATTCTTGCTTACCAAGTAGCAAAAACAAGTAAGTAACCAGGCTAGGACACAATTCATTTCTCTAAGCAAGGTACCTGGCTGTAAAATTATAGATACAAAAGCTTGAGGAAATAAAACCAGATATGTAAGATTTTAGAAATGTAGCTCTGTTGTATTGTTGTAACACCAAAAAAACCCCGGTGACAGTATTATCACAAGGAAATGTTATTATTCTGTATAATTCTATCATTCTTTCTTACAGGTTTTAAGTCCCTAGTGTAGAATGCAAGTTAACGAAGAGAATAGGAAACTTCTTGAGACTCCAATACTTCATGTTTTCAACTTCTAAATGCATGGGATATTAGGAAATAGAGCACTTTGTATGGTGTAGGAGATGTCAGTAACAGAAGTTGTTAGCTGCTGTGGTTTAAGTGCAGCTGGAAATTAAGCTACATGCAGACACTCACTCCATCACCCTCTCTCCCCCTGAGCCCAGGGGAAGGGGAGAAGAATCAAAGTAAAACTTGTACCTTGAGATAATAATGCAAATAAAGCAAAATGCAATGATAATGGTAAACTATAATAATAGTTATAATAAAAAGGGAAAAGTAAGAGATGCACAATACAATTGCTCACCACCTGCTGACCAATGTCAGGCCCCTCCTTCCAAATGCAGGTCTGGTCCCACTTTTTATACTGAGCATGATGTCATATAGTCTGGAATATCCCTTTGGTCAGTCGGGGCCACCTGTCCTGGCTGTGACTCCTCTCAAATTCCCATTCACCTCCAACTTCCTCCTCACCGTGGCAGTAGGAAAAGCAGAACAGGCCCTGGCTCTGTGAAAGCCCTGCTCAGCAGTAACAAAAGCATCTCTATGTTATCATCAGTCTGTTCAGCACAAATCCAAAACACTAACCCATACCAGTCACTGCGAAAAAAATTTACTCTTCCCCAGCCCAAACCAGCACACTAGCATGTTAATTTTCAACTGTAACCTCTCTACAGACTTTTTTCTGCAGACTTTCACTACTGGAAGCAGTGATGGTAGCAGGCAGCATGCAGCATGGTGAGGGTTTTCATGTTAGGCCATATTCCATCTAGAAATCAGCTAATCAGCTCTGCACCACTAGTACTATACACATACCACAGTTTACCACCCCTTAATTGATGTCAGGAATTGAGGTGAAAGCAGTGAATTCATATACAAGGATTGCGAAAGTTTTTAATTAGCCAAATGAGAGATGCTGAGATTATTTCAAGAAGTATTTGTGGCAAATCTCTATATTCCAGTTGAACAAAAATGAAGAAGACTCACTGATCTGTAATGATTTCTATTTCTTGCAAAAGCTTTGATTATTGAGCTGGAGAAGATCTCTCATATCACGTGGTACGACCTCCTGTGTGGAGCATGATGTTCCTGTACAGTACAACAAGAAATGTACCTAACTTATTTTTGAACACCATTAGTGAAAGTGACTCAGGTTAATCACTGGAAAGCATTTTGCCATTATCTAATTGCTTGTCTAGTAAGAAATGTTTCCTTTTATCTAATTCTGACCTTTTATTTTTAAACCATTAATTTTGATTTGATTTCTAAAAAGAAAGCAAGCAGTCATTGCTTTAGCTTTCTCTTCAGATCTAAGCAACCAGCAAATAGCTTCAAAGACAGCTAAGTAATGCCAACTTAGTGTTCCAGCTGCATGATATATGATAATCACCTTTGCCATGGCTAAGTTTTAATTGAGACCCCAAAAAAAAAATAATCTGGATAGGTACTTGCTTTAAAAAAAGATCTCCCAAGTAGTGTAGTCAAAATGAAAATATTAGACACAGGAATCAAACCCAGTCTTTTATAAATAATGCATTTTCTACTGAAGTGAGGGATACATGTAGTTTTTGTTAGATCTGAGTGGCTACTTTCAAAACACTCTGGCAGACCAAATATTGGATATCTCAATTATGCATTTGCACTGAAGAACACACTACTAAATTAGATTTATTAGCACAAAATCCTGTGATAAGCCCTCGAATTAATTTGAATGCTCCCTGTAACTATTACATTTCGCAAAAGCAGGAATTAGAAAATGTATAACCAACATTTAATTCAAGTCCTAAATAATAAGTATCTTTTATGACTGGTTTTCGTTGTGATGCAACTTTTGCTGGAAACCTTTTAAATGATAGGCAGGAAATGAAGGTTTTCTGCTGTAGAACACTACAAATTCCAATCTCAGTGAGTGATTACGAGCATTGCCTGATGTCAGCTGCCAGCATGGTTGTTTATACTGTGCTCAGCTCTCCTTTTAAGTCCCAGGCTTATATCACACTATTTTCTCTAAACTCATTATAGTTGGGACAAAAATGTGCCTATAAGTCACAGCATTTTCCTGGAGACCATCTGGTGTCCAAAGTCATGGGAAAGTTGGCTGTTCTGCCTGGCCTAACAGGCAGTTAATCTTAAATGTATTACTCTTCATTTGGTGGAGGAAAAAATGAAGTCGGGAGTGTCTTCTTTGGTTTCAAAGAAGAAAAGTTTAAAAGAAAAAAAGAAATATTTGAAATAGATGTCAGAACATTATGTGATAATACCTAACTCCATGAAGCTGAGGTTGAGAGCTTTAGAAGGTTGTTTCTAATTTTCAGATTAAGGGTAATTATTACACAGCAACCCAAACAGTAAAAGTTACAACATGAGAATTGAGACAACAGACAAGTGACTACAGAGAAACAGCTCCTTTGTTTTGGTCACAGTAGGATTTTTAAAACAGATCTTCCCTTCCAGGGAGTGAAAGTCCTGCCTGCTGCTGTGAGGGGTTCAGTCGTGCAACCCAGGTGCTGCTGGATGCTTCCCCACGAGTCACCTCCCCAGAGCTGGCGTGTCCGTGTGCCTGAGAGCCCTGCGCTGGGGCTTGCACCTGAGGGACGCATCTCTGAGGTGTGCTGCTGTTGTACCCCTGGCCCTCCAACAAAATAGCTGCCACCAGCAAGAGCAAAGCAGATTTCTGCTTGCTTCACGTGTGTGACACCCTGAGCCTCACCAGGGGCTGCAGCCACGGCCTCCAGCCCAAAATCCAGCAGCTGCATCTCCCCTGTGAGTAACAGCAGGCTGACTGCAAGGCTGGATGGGGGCGTCTCCACCCGGCAGTATCCTTGGGCCAGCTTTCCTCTTTCTCTTCCACGCAAGCCTAGCCCATAATTGTAGAGCAGCCTGGACGGGTGGTAGAGAATTGTTTCTTCCACGCTTTAAGGAGAATCCCAACATGTAGACAATGACCAGAGTAAATTCTCTGACCACATTTATCCTCATTCTACAGGGAACTAAATAGAGCCCTTGTCTGCCAGCGTTAGTATTCACATAATCAGACATGGTTGCTGTCTTCATATTTATCTTTATCCAATGAAAGAAAATAACACTATTTTTCCAGAAGAGATTAATTTTATTTTACCTCTTTTTTTTTTTTTTTTTTTTTGATTGAGAGAGAGAGAGAAAGCATCATATCTCAAATTGGAAGATGTACACTTAAGGACATTATAATACTGGAAATAAAAGAGCAACCCCTAATCCAGCAAGAAGTCTGTGGATTGTTCTTAAAGACAAATAACAAAGCACTATTTTGCTGGTGATGATGCCTACTCTAGACAGACAGAGACAGTTGGGCATCAGTGATGGATGAAGCAATCTCTGTGTGAGTATACATAAGCTGTAGTAAAGCCACCAGGACCTGGTATCCTTTCCAGTGATTTTAATCAGGGTTTTGCCATTAAAATTAGCTTAAGCAGACTTAGACCCCTAATCATGATGAGTCTGATTGTACATATCTACAAGAAAGCATTTAAATAAATAATATTTTATGCCTCTTCAATTATATAAATAACTGACACTCAATCAAATTATTTTAAAGTGAGATACCCAGAGACCTTCCAAACTTCTACTGAGTGGTTAGTTTTTAATTAAATAGCAGATGTGTGAAGCTACAAAAAGATTTAGAACATTAAAAAATCTTGAAAGGAGATGAATTAATGAGTAGTAGGAGTATATGGTAGTATATATAACTGTCACTGGTACATAAAAATATATGTATCATCTCTTATCTGCACAAAATTACTGTAATTAAAAAAGCCCCAAGTCCTGATGCACCAAAGTCATGACCCTCTTTACCTGTGATCAAAGAACTTTTTGTTACATCTCTGGCCTGCTGAATTCTAGCACCAGGAAAAACACTTAGAAAAGGATTCTGGTCTAATAGACATAACTGTTCTAGAGACTGAGACTTAACAAAAATGATTATTCATTTTTGCCACACCAAATATCACAGCTAAGCACTGCAATCTATTTCTTTATTGTAATCAGTTGATAGCAATCTATGTGCAATGTTCAAGTCTAAAATTATTAGTTCAACTATTATAAAAGAATTTTGGCTGACAAAGTCTGATAGGAGATAACAAAACCAGGATCCCTGCTAATAGTTGCACTTACTGTGGCTAAACTTATCTGTGTGGGACTGGAGTACCAAGGTGGTCACAAGAAGATGTACTAATAATGATTCTTTTAAGGGACTGAAGTGCCCCTCAGCTTCTCCAACGGGATGAGTTTTCCATCCATCACCTTTAAATGCACAGGGATAGTAACTACTCAGTGATAATCCCACTTGCAAGAAAACTAAAGTTTACTTTCATTTTCAAGTGAGCTATTTTAGAGTGCCTAAGGTATCTGATCTTACTTGCTTTAGGAGTTCCATGATAATACATAAAGTTACAAAATTCATAGTCAATTGTGAAAAGTTTTGCCATTTATATACAGGCCCATATCTTTTGGTTTATTTATCTTGAACTATATCAAGGTTAGTAGAGTTAAACTAAATCTCATTGCCTGTGAATGCAATTACCAAAAAATTGGCATGCAGTTAAACAGGAGCCTTCAGCAGGTCCTGCTGCTGGGTGCATGTTGTTCTATCAGAACCTCCCTGCTGAAGCGCAGACATTTATTTTTACCGGTGTTCATATTACATGTTTGACTCTGAACCACAACAAAGTAAATTGAAGGGAATAGTGGGGATCAGTGCTATTCATATTATTTCTACATTATGCATACATCTGGGGCTTTAACTGAGACAGAAGGACATGAATTTCTGACAGTCACTCTTTTCTACCTCCATGTGTGGTGTACGTATGTATTTATAGACAGTTTACGAGCATATTACATGTATGTTGTATTTTATATGCATGCGCATACGTGCATTTAAAGGTGAAGTAAAACCATGAAATATGAAATTTTTGCTTCATTTGCACTGTTTTCCACAACCAATAAGTATGTGAGAAGGTGATTAAAAAACCACTGTAATTTAAAATAGATTATCAGGCAGTTCCCTCATCTAAATGAATGCCTATGTTTCTGGAAAAAAATAGATTGCCTTTTTAAAAGGATGAAGGTACCTTCTGCTGTGACTAATCTTATCCAACCATCTGAGAAAGGCATAGCAGGAAAGAATTTATTGAGTGTAATTATTCAGTATGCAGGTAGCAGTAAATAACAAACACAAGCTTCTTAGGGCACACAGTCAATAGAAGAAATACCTATTTAGTGAGGATTTTTGCAAGTCTGTTTTCAGAGCAGAGTCAACATTCAGCTCTTAGGAAGAGTGCATCATTATCGGCTGCGGAAAGAGTTTGGAGTAACAAATTAGCATTGGTTATTGTCCCTGTATTATCACTGCTTAATATAGCAGCATATAGATAATATAGGGGTCTCATTTTATGAAATATAAGGACTCATAATTCTTCAAACAAGTTGTTAATACAATAGAAACCAATTCTAATTAAAAGCCCCTGCCGCCTTATCCTCTTCTCTGGCTCTACAGGATGTATATTGCTTCAATTACAATATTTTGGAATCTATCAATTCATCATCTTCTAGATGGCTATTGTCAGAAACTTCATGACCTAGAGATATAAGATGGCTAAAAATGTCATTTAGACTTCATAGTCCCTCTGAAAGGAAATCAAGTATTCATTACATTGATCTCTTCAGCATATAGAGAGGGAGCCTAAATGTGCCTTCCAGAAATTTGGCATATGCAACTTACAGAACACTAATACTAATATTCCTCGCTTCCTACAGTTTTACTCCCTTTTTATCTTCTTTGGCTGCTTCAAACAGTGAGATGAGTCTTCTGGTAAGAGGTTAGTCCTTATTTCTTGGCCTCATTCTTGTGAGATAAGAAGTTACTGGAAATAGTCTGTAGCTTTTGTTCACCTGAGAAAGAAACTTCCTATTTTTGTAAAGGGTTCCTTCCTGTCCCTCACTCTATCAATGTCTATCAATACTAAATTATCTTCCAAAGACATTAAGACCCTTTATTTTTATAATTTCATGTTACTCCTACAAACATTTTAAACTTTTTCTCTAATTTCTCAGTTATGCAAAAGGAATAAAATACTATTCAGGTTTTAATAAAATATTTAAAAATATATTTAATTTCTTAGTACTAAAATTATATTCTAAGCACCTTTATTATAGAAGTCAAGGAAGCTTAAAGTCAAGACAGTGCTGATAGCATCACCTTTTTATCCCTTCTTCTTTCAAAGCCTTGAAAGATTTGTACATATATCACTTGGATATTTTGCTTTATACTGTCTTGTAGATTCTTCAGGGGATATGTGAAGATTTTATATGGCTGATAATCTTATAGACAATGCCACATTGCCTACTATTTTGAAAGCTTAACAAAAAAATTAATGAGTCAATGGACTAGTGAATAGTCACAGTTGGGTTTGACATATTTTCTTCCTTGTATGCTGGTATTTTTGATAGTGGTTAACAGCTGTTCAGATTGCAATTTTATATTTTAAATCAAATTTAATCACCTTTACCTAAATGCAGACTCAATTTTGTCATTCTTCTTTATTGCTGATACCACATCAAGAAATAGGGAATAATCCCCCAGTAACAGCCTTTAGTTCACGACTGCTCAGTGGGTTTCTAGGTGACCCGGATGCGTTATTGCACAATATTTCACCTCCCTCATTCTGCCTCTTTTGCACAACATATCCGTTATTTAAAATGTAAATGGTGTCTTCCCATACCTATTGCAGTTTTCGATGTCTTTCCTCCTATAAATATCCTTTGCCCTCCCACTTTATGGCTTTTCATTGCCACGATATGAACTTAGTCCCATTGCTTCTCTCAGTTTTGTCATTCTCATATTTACAGTACAGGTGTCATCAGATGTGGTTTCTCCTGTGATGCTCACATATACAATCTAGTGCTGCCTTTTTATGTTGTTTTGGTTTATTTTATACTTTCAATTGAATTACAGCTTTCACTAGCATAAGACTTTGACAACTTAGGATGCCTTGCTTCTATGATTTAGCCTAGCCTATATTCTTCTTAAAGCTCTATACTCACAGTTTGATCTCACTGTGAACTGCATTAAAAAAAAAAAACCAACTCCATGTGGGTTTTTTGCTCATTCCATTCTATGAATACTACTTTCTAAAATATATGTGTATTAAATGAGCACCAATTTTTGCATCTTTATGAATAATCCATATTTTCCATGTCAGTCATAGGGAGCATACAGACTATCAGGTGTCCAAGCCTTTGAATTCAGTAACACCTACCTGTGTGTACCTGAGTTTTCACAACTGACTGCTCTCACCATTGTGATAGGGATTACAGATCCCATTGTATTCCAGTGACATTTCCGCAGTTTCATGTTAGCATTTCAACCTTGCTGCCACTTCTTGCACAGCCTGAATACCTCCTTGAACATAATAATTCTTTTCATCATTTTGAAGGTATTTCTGGTGCCCTATTTTTTTTTTATTTTTACAATTTCTGCCCAGTATCCTTGACATTTAGTCCCCACCCATCTTCAGCTTCCACTCCAGCCTTAACTTTTCTTTGCATTTCTCCTTATTACCTCCCCAACATTTCAATAGCTCTCCTCATAGTTAGCAGTGCAAAGGGATTTGGAAGACTGTTGCATTTTCTTTTAATTTCTCTGTGCACTCTTTCAGAAAAAAAACCCCCACATAGTTCTGAGGCACGGAAAAGGCAGAGTTCCCAGACACCTAAGTATGAAAGGTCAGCCTGATCCAGGAGCTTTCAGAAAACCTTATTAAACTCCTGCTACATATTAGACTGTTTTTTAAAGTTCTCAAATGCAAATACAACAGCTACCATAAGCAAGAACAAATCCATATGGCTCATTAGTACAAGAAATAAACCAATGCATAGAGTTAGAGTCATCATTTCAAGGGAATGTGAGATAGGAAGACTGTTAAATATTGGACAGAAATTATTGCCTCCAAATTGCGTGGCTATTTCTAATTCTCACAACAGTCCTCTGTGTGCTCCCCACATTGGGAAGCATTTTTCTTGCCATGGAATTATTAGTTTTAATTAAGTAGTCAATTTGTAAAAAACCAGCACATTTTGCTGCTACATTTTGAAATTCACATTCTTCTTGCTTCTTTCTTGGAGTGGGAAGAGGAGAAAAATTCTCTATGACAAACCTGAATTTGCATAGTTTAGAAGCCAGGGACATGGAGTCACTCCAAGTCATTATGGAGATGCTAGTTTATCATGTCCACATGCACTTGTTCATACACAGCACCATCTGATGCTTTTGTGAGAAACAGAAATATTGGCGTTGAGTTAAAGTTGACACAAAATTCAGCAGGTTTTGAAAATAATTATGGCACAGACAGTTTGGATCTGATCCCAACCTTCAAGGATGTCACACAATTTCCATAAAGCTGAAACTTATTAAAAAAACCCAAACCAAAACAAAAAACCAACCCCATAAATTTAAAACTTTGTGTGGTCATACACAACAAAACAGAGCAGTTCACTTAAAATAGCAAGGAATTAAGATTTATGGGCAAACACTTTGAAATTCTTTTCCGTTTTCTTTGGTAATAGTCAGGCCAAATTCTGCAGTGTTTAAAAGTTTCTGTTTTCTGCTAACTTCCTTCTGGCAGCCTGTGAGTCTGGTTCCAGCCCTGTTCTCTGGCAGATGGAGCGCAAGGAGGAAAACATCTGCCTCCGTCTGCCGGGGCACTGAAGACATGTCTAATCTAAAGTATATGAATACTCCTTCCAGAGTGGGAATTGGTGCTGTAAAGCACAGAGAGAGGCTAGACAGTATTTTGTTTTCTACCAAAACAATATAAAGGGAATTGCTGTAGATGAGAGGGTGACCCAACGCTGATGCAAAATCATTGGCATCCACACAGAGAATTTCCTGTCAGGCGCACTATCTCAGCAGGGAGGCAGGGCAGTGGGATAAGTGTGATGTAGGCTGAAAAGAAGATCTGACTCTTCCAACCAACTCCCATCTCACATCCTTCTTTGCTGCGAATTGTTTTCAGTATAGAGTCACTGTTTCTAGTCGGTTTTTTGATCCCAAATGCCATTTTTAGAGAGTCAGACATAAGATGTAAGAGGGCCAAGGAATCTTTTCTTCTCAGCCCTCCGACCCACGCTGCCAACCTGCAGCTGCCTTCATGCAGAGGCAGCACTCAGCACTTGGCTCCCTAATGCTCCTTGTACATTCAGGCTGCATCCGTTTGTGAATCAGTCCCTTCATTCTTCGCACCAATGGGGCTCTTCAAACAGATGAATCCTACTCAAAACAGAAAGGCCATTTCTAACCCACGTTTCGGAGACGGAGGGATGAACAGTGAGAAGGGTCTGTAATGGTTCATCTCAAAATGAGCAGCATGCCACAGACATCTGTTCGGTGTGTGCCTCTGCAGGCACTGCTCACAGCCAAGGCTCCAGCAGCAGGGCAACACCAGCCACGCTGCTGCCAGCAGCTGGCTGTCATCCCGCTGTGGTCCCACAAGGACAGAAAGCTGTGGGGATTACACAGTGTTTCTGTGAGGGATAAATGAAAAGGGAAAACCTTGGTGCAACCCTGCGCTCCTGAAACTGGAAAGGAAGTAGAATTTTTTTTATGTATTGATTTATAAAAAGCAACGCCAAAACACAAATGATTCTCCCTGTGAAGGGGGAAAAGGGGAGAAAGGGAAATGAAATGATACTACAAAAGGGTATGGGTTATTTATTACCAGTTCTTATTCTGAACTAGTCTGCATTCCTATTACATTCATCTACTCAACTCAGTAAGAGATTGGGGTATGCAAAGAATCTGAGACTGGGTTTAATTTTCATGCTAGTCAAAGTGATTTTTCTTCCATCTATCATATACTGTATTTGACATATGGCTTTTCCTTTAATCAGTAATTGACTGGTACATGCTTTGTGCTCCAGTGAAGGTAAATTTAATACACTGGACATCAGAATGAGCTATTTTTGTCTTTTGAATGACAAATTTAATTTTTGTAAGCTGTATTGTACTATTGTTTCTACTAATTTCACATTCTTCACCAGCTCTTTGGTTCATCATTTCGTAACTAATGTTTTCCATCGAGTGAACAAGGATCCTGAAAACATCAAAGGTGCCTTGACATCTCTCAGTAGATCATGACAGCCTCCTCCCTTCTCCACATTTTTTAATGTGGACACATCCAGTGAAGGAAGAAAAACAGGACTGTGATAAACAGACTTAGGAAGAGTGAGTCACTGTTTTTTCAGTGATTTTAAGAGTGGAATTTCACTGTCCAGATTAAGTGGACTAGGAGATTGAGCAATTTACCTAACCAGCTAGTGGAGAGCAGCACATGCTAAAAGAAAATGTAACAGTCATCTTCCACAAGATATTTTCAATTTATTTTCTTTGTCTCAAACAGATTTTACAAGTCAAACTTAAAATAATTTTTCTGGTTTCATTTTGAAACTTGCTTTTGTGTGTATTTTTTTCTTTATGAAAACAAAGCATTTTGATGAATAAAACCCTTAAAAATAGATCTGGAGAAAAAGTCCTAATTAATATCATTTTCTCAACCTTCTAAAAAAAAAAAATCACCTGATTTGCTTTGTATTCAATTCTCTTAGGAATTGAAGGTTTTGAGACTTCTCATTGCAAGCCTTTCTTGGCTGTATTTCTGACTGCAAGCTTCCCTTCACTTTTATTTTCACTACTTCTTGTATGACTGACAGAAGCCAAATGAAACTCTTTTACTGGCAGTCTTAATATGAACAACAAAGCAACTAGAGCTGTAAAGCACCACGTCTTGGCTAAAAACAAGTGGTGAGTGTACATTGTGGAGGAGGGAGCAGGAGGAAAGGGAACTGCAAGGTCTCAATTTTCTTTTTCTTAAATGTTAAACATGCATGAAGTTAGTCTGACAGAAGAGGAGATTACAAGAAATAGGATGGGTCTAAAACACATTTTAGATTCTCAAGGTATCAAAAAAATGAAATGCCAGACAGACCTTCAAAAAGAAACCAGCCAGGTGACTGTCCTTTCCCTCATTTAGGAGAAAGATCTGAACGATTTGCTTGAAGGCAGCACAAAGACTGTGACTGCAATTCTGCCACATTTTAATAATACAATAGCCTTGCTGGACTACTAACAGGATTGTCCTCAACAGTCAGCCTTCCCCTTCCTCGTCTGCATTTCTACTCAAGGGCAATACAGAAAGAGAGGAAATGCAAGGAGACAAAAGGGCTGGAGTTCAGGGAGAGGGAACTGCAGGTCTGTTGCTGGAGGATCCAGGCCCGGTGCCTTTGTCAAAAGTCAAATGGATCACAGGAAGGTAAAAGCCTGAGGCAGCACAGCCCTGGGATGGGTCACACCTGGAATGGCAGCAAAGCTTCCAGTTTTGGTTGTCCTTCCCACGAGCAGGAGAGGTAGAACCACAGCATGGATGCTGGGGAGGAATAGTTTTCTAGGTGACCTTCACATAACCAAAGTAATCAAGGAACACAGGTATAGTGCAAATCTCAACTTCTTTCTGTGTTTTGTAAATTCCCATATATCCCTTTTCTCAAAAGCTGAGTTTTGTCATTAATTTTAATTAGATTAGCTCTAACATTGCAGCTAGAAGCATTCTCTTAATACAGCAGAATAAAACAAACCAGCTTGCTCTCTTTAAATACTTTGTCATTTAAAGTGGAGTACTAGGAGAAAAAAACCCCACAAAACAAAACAAAAATGAATGTCACATTACAAATGCAATGAAAAAACAGCAACATCAATTCAGCCAATGAAAAATACATTTCTGTTGATGCTCGAGGGCATATGAAAAGTGTTAAAATAACCGAGTGAGGAAATGCACTCAGTCAGATGTACAAATGACAACGATTTGGGGAAAGATTCAAAACATTGTGAAAGAAATTCCAACAGGCATCAACAAGCAGAACAAATATACTTTCTCAGATATGATGTCTGGGAGGTTTCACAGTAGCTCATTTGGCCATATGAGGTGATGATATATCAGGAGATAATGTTTCTACAATCGCAGCCTCTGCAGGAAAGAAAAAAAAAGGACAGAAAAGAAAAGGATATTAAAATTTGTAGCAATAATGCTCCTCTTCTTAGTTTTGGATGAACCAGTCACATTGAATTTTCTGTTTGTCACTAGCTTAACCATATATTTCCCCTTGGTATGAGTTTATCACCTGGTACAAAGAGTAGTTTCTACTCACCTCTTTTATTTTCTTTAATATGTCATATTCAGTTTCATCACAGTTTTCAAAACACATTTTGTTTTCTTGTATGGACATAACACTATTTTCTACTCCTACTAAGATAAACTTTTCACATGCTTTTTCAGCATCTGTCTCGCTTTTTTCGCAGTGACGGTGCACTTTGTGTCACAGCCAGTACTAAGCCATCCAAGATTTTCTTCTGCTGCGTAGTGACAGGTTCACCATGGGTAAGGGAAATGCAGTAGCTCTTAGGTGGTGCTGTGCTTCCCAGTTTGGGTGCTATTTGGCTTTAGAATCTAATTTAAAACCAACCATGTGAGCAGCAGCGACCTCAGCACATGCATAATTCAGACCCTACCCCACTTCAGAGAAAAATAACTGAACTGCTGCCTCAGTACTCCTGGCATTATCACAGGGTCTGGTCCTAAGACAGTACGTGTAATAGAAGTCCCACAGAAACCAACATCTTGCTTGCTTGGATACTTGTTTAAAGGTTGCAGGGCTGGAGCCTTCTCAGGGGACCTCTGTCACACAGCTTTTTCTATTGAGTCGGCAAAAAATTGGCAGTAGAGGCAGCTGTGGGACTGGGCTTTGCTTGTTACTGCTCTCCTGTAAGAGTCCTGTTCGTGAACGGGGAACAGGCTTTTCCCCTCACTTTTCCTTATGCAGTGTCGGTCATATTCAGGTCAATTCCTTCAGCTCTGACTTGGAAGGACCCTTGACAAGGTATATGGTGGTTGCAGCTGTGACTTAGGACAGCACGAGGAGCACTCCACAAGTCTGCAGGTGGCACTGAGCCGGAGGGGCAGCAGCCCCTGCACTGGAGGGCAGGACTGGGATTCTGAGGGATCTGGTCAGGCTGAAGTAATGGTCTGGCAGAAACCTCACAAAAGTCAAGGATGCAAGTGCAAACCTTGCACCTTGGAGGGGATTATCCCAGGCACCAGTACAGATTGGGGTACAAAGAGCTAGAAAGCAGCTCTGAAAAGAAGTGAGCTGGTGCTCAAGATGGGCAGCGAGGTGAACAAGCACCAGCACTGTGCCCTTGCAGCAAAGAAGGCCAACAGCATCCTGGATCGCCTTGGCAAAAATACAACCAGCAGCTCCAAGGGGGTATCCACCACCCCTACTCAGGATTTGTGAGACCATTTCTGGAGTCCAGAATTTTGGCTTCCCAGTGCAGGAAAGGTGCAGACATACTGGAGTGAGTCCTGCAGAGGGCAACGGGGGTGGTCAGAACATTCTGTGTTAGAGAAGCTGAGAGAGATGGGATTGTTTAGCCTGGAGAAGTAAAGGTTAACGAAGATCTTACTACTTCCTGACCAGAAAAGACAAAAATGGTTGTGCCAGACACTTGAACTACTACAATGCTCACCTTTATAACATCTTTAAGTATCTTGGAAAAATACTACTCTTTGGAAATACTACTCTTTAAATTAGAATAGTTCTATTTTAAGTTATATGTAGAATAATATGTTGTACTTCAAAAGATATTGTTGTTCCAAAGTGTGGCACTTGGAAGTCTGGAAATGACAAGATTTAGACTGATTTAATTCAGCTGTTTCTACGTGTGCTCTGAATAACGCAAATGGTGGCATACTAATTAATACATGAGCATGAGCTATGTTTTCTGAGGATCTCTGCCTCTCCAAGGAAATGAAGCAGGCAGACAGTAGGTCTTAGAACCTTTACTATTTATTAATTGTTTTTTATCCCTATACAGACTTTTTATTGGATATAACAGTGTTAGTTCTCTTGAAATACTGTTATGGTCTTTGTGACTTTAGCATATGGCTTCTCATACACAGTAATGAACATCTCTGTTAGATTTAGAGATGGTATGTTTTTTCCTGTTTCCTAAGAGAGATTTCAAGTGCAGACTTGTTGAGATTCATTGAAACAGCCCACTGATGGTAAGAGTGGGCAGTGCTTTGCACCTGATATTTGGAAATATTTAACAAGCTTTTAATATCTTGCATGCTAAAAACATCCTTCTAATGGATTTCACTTTCCAGTATGAACTCCAAACTTCAATCCAGGAAAGTCATTCAGACATTTCAAAAAATTATTTATTTTTACAGCAGAAAGGCACATTGTGTGAAATTGCACTGAACCACAACTTATGTCATCAGCAAAGGTCAGGTCTTCCTAGGGACACAGAGGAGAATCTTATCACTTGAACTAATAGTTCCAGTAGCTGTTCGCTCTGAGGACTGACTGACCACAGAGGCAGGGCAGATTTTGCAGTTGATTTCATATCCATTCACCATAGGAAAAGAGATAGTCACAATACATAAGTCCAAGACAAGTTTCTGAGGCAATGGTGCTTGTAACTTTGTTATGAACTCTGCTATTTCGTCTTTTGCTTGCTGTCTTTTCCCATTTTGCTTCTATCCATTTAATCTTGCTTGTACATTTACACTGTCTCTGCCTTCTTCTTTCCAGCCCTCCTTGCCCTTTTCGAAGCCCAGGCTGCTTTCCTAACCCTTGAACCCCCAATGTCGGATGGAGCCTTAGGACAAGTGGTCCTGCCACGTGGGTAATTTTAATAATCTCTGCGAGCAGAGTATCTCTGAGGTGTGCTGACACCTCCCCGTCCCTTCTCACCCCAGAGCAGGCACTCCCGGGTGCATTGGGAGCAGTGGGTGGCCGGAAGGTGTCGGCTGGAGCATGCCCAAGCATCCATTTGCTGATACATTGTTCATTCAGACGGAGAAGCTGTAACCGGATGCCGCAAATCCGCTACAGATGAATTCCGTAGAGACTGTAAAATACAAAAGCATCTCTCCCAGGCACAGCACGCTGTACTGCGGTGTGCAGGTTGCGCTTGGGTTTGTGTTTGGGGTGGCTGTATGTCAACCTCCTGCTTCTCACTGAGAAAAATGCTGAAGTCTTTAGGATTTTTTTTTTTCCGATGGTGAAAATGCCTATTTTCCAGGTGACATATGACTGAACTTTAGCTGTAACTTTTAAACAAAAAAAAAAAATCTACCTGAGGCAGGTATCTCGTAGAGGCAACTCCAGCCCAAACAGCAAAGGTTTAATAAAGTAAAACCAAACTGAGTCTTTGCTCACAGAAAATACTGGCAACTTTAACTACAGATGCCAGTGTTATTTCTGTATATAATATCACAGATTTTCAAATATTCTAGCAAATTGTTTTTCTCTTTTTTATAAAACACTAGAACAGAACAATGATTCTGGATTTCATGGGGTTTTGAAATAGTGTCTTTAGCTTGGCACACCTATGCTCTTCATCAATTTTTTAAAAGTCCTTTCTCATTTTAAAAATTATTTTTCCATGTTCTTCCAATAATTAACACTTTGGGAGGCAATAAAAACATGACTCAAATAAACTAATTGGTTCACATATGAACGTATGGTACATACCTACTGAAGTAATACCCGACGTTAAATAAAACGCAAACCCCAAAAGCCTCCAGAAAACTCCAATCCCAAATTTCTAATTTATTTCCAAGTTCTAGCAATAAAAGGTCAAGGAAATGCATTACTTATTCAGGATTAGCCACAGAGTGATGTTAGTTGATTCACAAATACCTATGGCCAACAGCCCTTTAGAAATACACCCAATTTCTGCTAACATCACAGTCTGTATATGCACTCGGATACATCTGCTGTGGTGTCAGGGTACTGAGCTTTGGTTGTTGTGCTTTTAGCAGAGGAGACATCTAAAAAGAAAAGGAGAGACTGTTGCAATATGCCTAAGTGTTCTCTAGCATAACACCACTGGGAAACCAGGACTAGACCTCATATGCTAACTCCTACGAGCAGCTGTAAGAGCAAAGCTGTTTGTGTTCCAAGAAGTTTGTCATGTAAATAACATTTTTTATTTCTGATTCAGCTTTAAACTGTGAACAGAATGAAATGAGACTTGGAAGAAAGTTGTGCAATCCATTAGGGTTTAATCCTGCAACTTTTGAAATTAATGTCAACATTCCTATAGTAAGAAGAAAGGAAGATCAGGAGAAAGAAAACTGAAACTCTGAGGGGAAAAAAACCTCCAACTAAATACTATTAATAGTGATATAATAAGCATTTAGTGGAAAAGATTTTTTCCTGTTTCTTCACTAGATGATGGCTTTCCTGGCTTAATTTTTCTCTTCCCAGTTTATAGTTCTCCCTCAAATGTAAGCACCATTCGCTTTAAAATCTGCAGGTTGAATCTTCCTCCTCTTCTTTTTTTTTACAATCCTTAATAGACATTATATCCACCTTCGTGCCTGTGTGTGTTTGTATCTTGAGGAAGAGCTGCTTTAGACAGTGAATTATACCAGTACCTTGTTTAATAACTAACCTAAACATTTGCCCTTGACATTCTCAGCACCTCAATGCTAATTAAGAAAAATAAACATAGACTAAATGGAAACCGGGCGAAGTACTTATCCTTCCTCAAAGATTTAATTTGGGATCAGCAACGCCGCTGACAGGAAAGGGTAAGTCCACACAGGTAAGTCCACACACGAATAATGAAACGCTGAACTATTTTTTTAAACCCTCCACTAATAACTTGTGATTTAAAGGTCACATCAGAAGAAGAATCAAGGTCAGGCACCGCTAATCCTGCATCCGAGGCGGCGCTTCGTTTCGCCCGCTTTCTCGCCGTAGCGATGCTGCGGCGCGGGGCGGCGGGGCCGGGGCTGCCGGCCCGGGACCCCCTCGTTCCCCGGCCACACCCGCGGGGTTATGGCACGATCGCGGGTCCGCCGACACCCCCAGCGGGGACGATGAGGCCGCTCGGGGGCGGTGGGAATTGAGGCGAGGCGAGGTGAGCGGCTCCGGGCGCCGCCTGCGGCCGGGGAAAGTTCCCAAAGTCGGCCCCGGCGGGGCGGAGCGGGGCCGGCAGGGGCCGCGCCCCCTCCCCGCTCCCGGCGCGACGGCTCCCGCCCCTTCCCCGGCGGAGCTCGGGCCGGGCCTCCCCCGGCAGGGGCGGGCACGGGGAGGAGCGCGCCGGGCCGGGCCGGGC
>WBMZ01000649.1:0-81482 GCA_013400975.1 Atrichornis clamosus | reverse complement strand
CTGTCTTTCGAACTAAGACAAACTGGGACAGTGGTGGATGAATGCATGAGTACAGCGGGGGTCTGCGAATGAGGCTTTATAATCTCCCGATTCTCCGGTGACCTCCCAGAAACTACCAGCCAAACTAGTTTCTTGTGACAGATACTCTGCTCTTACCTTGGACCTTGTCATGTTTGCTTCTTATAAAGCTTCATCTGCTGGAGTCATATGAGTAAGTGAGGATGGCAGCTGCCACTTTAATATTAAATAGCTTATCCTTGCACCTGCCACGTAAAAGCTTAAAAATATGAACTGCAAAATTTTAAATTTAAAAATTTTAAATTTTAAAAAAAGACCTCACAGTGTGTCAATGTCATTGCCCTTAAATTAACTAGTCTCAGGATTTGGGGGTTGGAATCACAGTTTTTACACTTTTTTGTCCCTGGGAGCTGCCACTGCCTTTTCTGTCACCCTGTGCTTGGGAAGTGTCACCCGTTCCAGTCCACAGCGTGCTCAGGCAGGCAGAAGGGAAAGGGCAGAGAGTTGTAATTAATTGCTGCATGGTAGCATTTACACCACAAGCCTTGGCAAGGCAGTTCCTCTCTTCTGCCTCGGGTGAGATGCCCAGGCTCTCTCTCTGTTTGGACAATGCTTTTTACTTATCCCTCTGCTGCCCAGAGAGCAAACAGGAAGGTGTAAAAGCAGCGAGAATTAAGCCAGGGCAGAAGTGCATGTGCCTTTGGAGTGTCTGCCATGGCACAAGGGCACAACCTTCCCAGACATCTTCTCTGGCAAAGACCATGGAGAAAGCTGTTCCCCATGACTCACGGGCCAGAAGTTCAGGGCAGCTGAGCAGCATAGCCCAGCTTGTCTGCTGAATGGGGATGGGAATGCACACTGCTTTGGGAGGGCTGGGAAGTGTAACCCTGTGGATGAAGGTTCTTGCATGTTAACAGGCAAACATTAAGCAGAAGACTTGAGCTGACAGCGTGTGCAATGCCTCTGCCTCAGCTTTTGCTTCCTGAGGAGCAAGGAGGAAAAAGAGACATTTCCAAGGCACCCGCGGGCGAGAAAGCCAGAGGCAATGCCGGTGGTGAAGGATCACCATGGCAACCAGCAATGCGGGGCCTCAAGGTGGAGAGCTAAAATTAGGAAATCAGGCAGTGGAAAGGGCTGTTTCTTATCTCCAGCAGCATCTGGTGCTGACAAGTTGGACCCCCAACACAGAGTAAGCACAGATGTCCGGAGCATTTCCGAGTCCCTGCCTGTGCCGGATGTCCAGGACCTAGCGTGACTGGACACACCAAGAGGGTGCCATGTGCGGATCCGCACAGGATCCCAAGGTCCTGCGAGGTGCTGTGCCTGCTCGGCACTGGTGGGACTGCATGGAAACAGTGTGGTGTCTGCAGCAATCACGAGTGATTGTACGAGTGACAGAAAAGAGATGGCTCCTTGCCTTTGCGAGGGAGCTGCTCCCTGCAGCTCTCCCTTGGCTGCTCCCTCCCCTGGCCCCTGTTGAGCCATGGCTGTCTGGTGTCTCTTGGTAGGAATGGGGATTTTCCCAACCAGCCTGTGAAAGCTGAAACCATGAACAATTCAGCTACAAAACACCTCTGTAAGGAAGAACAAGCTTCCACCTGCAGAGAAGAGCTGTGCAAGCAGCTCCATGTCCACAGTGCCCCACTGCCCCACGAAGGGAGCAGCAGGGATTACTGCCATTACACATGTTCTGGGAAACAAGCAGAAAGATTGTCCAGCTACTAGGTGGGGAGTTAACAACCCTCATATTGCCTTTTGTTTTCTGCATATCTTTCCATACAAAATCTACTCTTGGAGATCTCAAAAGTCTATTTCTCAGCAGCTCACAGTGCACTGGAGAAATATTACCTACTGTCCTGCTCCTATTGATACAAGTAACAACCTTTACTGCTATCAGCAATGAGGACAGGTCTTCTTTTGGCATCACTTTCTGGAAATCCATAAAATGACTTGACCCTCACATAATGCCCTGTGCTGTTTGCTGTAAAATCAAGGCTTTGGGTTTTTGCCTTGCATGATGAGCAAGGAAATCAAACTGCTCTAAAAGCTGCAGCACTGAAAGCTCCTATGGGAGGCAATCCCATGTATTATAAAAACTTGAGTATTACACAGCTAAGGCAAAACTAAAGGGCACCAAAATGATATGTGGGGTTGCAAGATTCTCATGCCTCAGAGAAGGCAGCAGCAAAGCTGGGGGGAAGTTTTCAGATCTAATCAGCACAATTCACAATAGATTCCCTCCATGCAGAGAGGGAGAAATGAGCTGTGCAGCTATGTATTTCAGCCAGTCCTCCCTACATCTTCCCATTCACATCCCTTTTGCCTGTTCCCTGCCATGACTCACGTGGGAGTAGGGATGTAAAGGGTCTCTAAACATGCCAAGGTGCCACCTGTAAACAGCACAGCCTGCACAACATCCAGCCATGAAATCTAGTGCATTGTCTAGCTGTTGTCTTGGCAATGTTTGCTTCTGAATGCAGAAAGGTTTGGAAACACGAGGCGGTAGGTCAATGATGCACAAAGCTGAGACAAGAAGCTATGTCTCCTGACTCCCAAAGCTCCCTCCTCTCCTGTTGTGGGGCTGGGAGGGAGATGCACCATGTTTTGATGAACATTCAAAAAGAGAGGCAGCAGAGCAGCTCAGGGGGGAATTAGGAAAATTTAGCAACGCCTGTACAGCAATGGCACTGCAAAAGCATTTGGCTCGTGCATTTCATCCCATTACCCAAGTGTGCCTCCAGGCAGAACAGCTTTTTCAGCAGCGTGCCCTCCTGCAGAGCTCTGGGGAGACCAGATCCCTCATTCACTGGAAGGCACAAATGGGCAGGCAGCTTGTCACCTCCAGTCCTTTGTGCAGCTGGCTCTGGCAGCGCGTTTGTCCCGTTTTTCTGGTTTGCGACTAACAAGCAAAGCACTCGTTCCTCCCTGCAAACCTGACCCAGTTCCTGTGGCAGCTCCCTGGATCCACTAACGCTCTGGTGTGACGGGGCGGAAATTTGGCAGCAGCGTAAACTGAGCAGATTAGTGTGAAACAAGCAGGCACCCCTGACAGTGGGTTTGCCATAAATAGATAGGTAAGGTAACATTGCAATTGCTCTTCCTTTGGGCTCTTGCCTCCGGTTGGAAGAAAATCCACACAAATTATCTTTAATTCTTACTTGGAAGGCTTGAGTTTTGTTTAGCAAAAGTAAGATGGAGATAAGCCCAGTGAGTGGGGGTTGAATCATGTGATTCTGAGTTCAGCTTTCCAATAAAACCTACCTCCCAGGACATCATCACTATTGGGATGGTACAGTAGACTGTGGAATGATCCATACTCTACTCTGGAAGGAAGTCTGCTATCAGAGGTTGCTCTACACACCGATGCAAGGTCATCTCTTGCACTCATCCTTTGGACTGGTGTTATCTAGAGTCAAAGTGGTACCCTCTGGAATTACTCCCTCCCCTGCCCCAGGAGCTCCCCACCCCTGTCTCTGGGAGGCACACAGCAGCTGGGAAGGCTCAAAACCAGGCTATCCCCAAGCTAGTTAGCTGAAGAGACATTTGTCTGGCAAAGTCTGGACCAGGGCTGGATTGCCCAGGGGACTGTGACCAGATGCATTTGACAGTGTTCCCAATGTTAAAAATATCCTATTTGAAGGGTGTCTGCATGGGGTCCATGCTGGATGCAGAGGGGTCCGGTGCCATTAAACTGCAGGATTCCTCCTCCCCTAAATCCTAAAGCCATCCTGCAAGCAGCAGAACTAATGAAGCCCAGTTTCCAATAGCTCTCTCTGCATGGCCTGTCTGTCAGCTATTTACAGGGCAGCTCATGGACTCCTTCCTCAGGGGAGGTCTTTGCAGGCCCCTCTCATTAAGCCAGTCACCTAGAGTCACAAAACCAGCTGGATCCTATTATCTCGGAGGCCTCCACCACTTTATCAGCTGTGCCGGAAACAGGCCGATAGATTCAAGACTCACTGGAGGCCAGAGACAGGCAGGCAGGCACAGACAGCCTGCTGACATAGCTTTGCTTCCTTAGGGAACCAGGCTGTAATTCCTTTACAGAGCCCCACAAAACACTTCTCTGGCTCAGCCTCTCCTCTTGACAGACTCAACACTCACCACTGCTTGTGGTCCTGAGGACAGGTCCTCACTCTAGCACCCTGCCATAAATCCAGGCCCCCTGCAGTCTCCCTGCCACTGACCCTTGTGCTTCCTCCCTAGTGTCTTCTTTGTGTTGGAGGACAGGCCCCAGCTCTCTTCTGCTCCCTCAGAGCTTCCATCACTAAGGTATTCCAGCCAGCTGCAATCAAGGGCTGCGAACAGCGATCCAGATGCAGTGGCAGGAGCTGCTGCACTCCCTGTGGGATGCCTGCCATGGAGGAGCATGTGCCCCAATCCATCAATTCACACACCTAGACCCCAGAACTCAGCCAACCCCTCTTCCCAATACTTTGCCTGTATCTCTTTCTATTCTCAACTGACATCTAGGACTGGCTCTCTTAAAACATCACACCAAGTGCAACCCCTTAAAGGCTCTTGAATGCTTGCTACATGAATCTTTAATGGCAGCTGACTTTCACTAATGGGAAACAAGCCAGACCATCCATCTCTGCATATGCTGGGAATCAGGGCGTGTTCCCAGAAAATCTGGACACAGAAACAAGAAGGCAATAGAAGAAAGGAACTGCAACTCCCAGAGCTCAGAGGAGGTTCCCTCTCTGCAAACCTATACCTCACCCATTTGTGCGAGACCCTCCCTGACATACTGGCTGCTCAGTCCATGATCCACGGACCAGATGTGTCCATCAGATCAGAGTACTGAGCAGGAGAGTGGCTGAGGCTCCGACTGACCTGTGTGATAAAGGGGCCCATCAGGTCAGTGACCTCTGCAGGAGGCCATGGAAAAACAACATTGCTCTTGGAAGCCTGCTTATAGGAATTTGTCCATGGCTCTGTCAGGGAGATGGAGCTGAAGATGTCTGATGCTTGTACTGCTACAAAAACAGACTGCCTGGGCAGCATGGCCTTGCAGGCATTGGCAGGGTGGATACAGAGAGCTCTACCTCCCCACTGACCCCCTGGGTATACATGGCCTGGACCCCTGGCAGGGACTGCAGCCCTAACACAGCCATGGCTTTCTCACTTTGCACAGTGAGCAGGCAGAAGTTGGTGCCTGCACAGAAAGGGAAGCAGGAATTAGGAGGAAGGAGGCTTTTCTCCCCACAACCTAATCAGGAGCAGAAAAGCATCTGGCAAACAGCTGATGTCTCTTACAGCGTGATGCTGCTAACAGCTACAGAGCCAGGCACACCTCTTGGGGACTCCGCTGCACAAGGACTCTGTTTTCCCTTTTAAGCTGGAAGGAATGTCTGTGCTCTGGCCCCCACAACCTCATATTTTCCACCACAAGGCAATGACCAGTGAGGCCCCATTAGGGGAACAATGACATGAGAGTCTGGGGAAGAGGAAATCTCTACTGCAAATAAGTCTGGAAAATGGCTGCTAGAAGGAAGGGAGCTTGCATCTGGCAGCACTCTCACTCCTGCAGCCTCACTCTGCTGCTCAGACAAAAACACTCCTTATACTCACAGCTTCCAAAATGTCATGGCCCAAAACTGCACTGTCTCTTAGCACTCTTCCCTCCACCTATCCCTGCAGCATTTCTGAAAGAAGGAGCTCGATTCCCTCCTGCCGCATGATGAGGTGAAATTGCCAGCTTTTTCACAACCACCAGGGTCTTTCTTGCTAGTGCTGGCTCCCAGCAAGCCATGGAGGCAGGAGTTCAGACTGACTGATTTGTGCATGCCAAACCAGCTGAAGAGGCTTCAGCTGTGAGGAGGGCAGAATCAGTCCCACAGGAGAAGAGGACATGGTGCTGCTGCTGCACCACAGTTCTTAGTGGGGAGAATCAAGTTAATCACTTCATATTTGGATAGAAAAATAACCCTCATGCACAGGGAAGCATCTCGGTCCACATGAAAGGTCCTAAATTAACTTAGTCCCACAGGGCCTTTGGGAGATTGGTATCATCCTCCTAATATGACAGACTGGAAAACAAAGGCCCAAGGGAGAAGATTTCCTCAAGAACGACCAGAAGACAGCAGCTCAGCTCCCTCTGCTCTCTGGTCTGAAGCCAGGACCACTTCACATATGATACACAAGTCATACTCCTCATCGGGGCATGATTCTCCTTCCCAAATCCTGAGTGTCCTGAGCCAGTCTCTGTTTTGCTACAGCTGAGCTTCTGGAAAACACAGTTCTCCATTCTGCTCTGTTTAAAACAAAAATAAAAACAAGACCAGCACTGACTCCTGAATCCAACAGGAGGGTGATGTTCTGTATATGCGTAACACATGAAACTAGTCACAGCACCTTAAGAGTGGTTGGAGGAAGCCTTTGACAACAGGAGGGAGTGAAGGAGGAGGATGAGGAGTTCACCCTCAGGGCCTCCACACCAGAGAACAGCCGTGGACCACAGACTACTGCTAGCAACTAAACACAGATGCCATCACCTCTCCCTATCTAAGCACACCCAGGGTTAGTCGTAAAAGCAAGGTTTCTCTGCCAGATGGCATTTCCCCAAAGGTATGCTCATTCCCCTGCAGGACGCAAGAAGTCAGTCTGTGGAGCCCAGCACTAGAGCCCTGAGATATCTGCCCCATTCTAGGGGGCACTCACACAGCTGTCTGCCCCCTACACCCATTATCCAATCTGAGGCAGTTTATGCCATGTACAACCTCAAATGTTCCCTTTTCAATCTGTGTTTACCCAAAACTCTTTCTGTATCATGGCAGTCCCTCTTTTTTCATCCTTCATCCCCCTAATGTCCCACACTCTGAAGTCCTGCAGATTTTACTGATCCTGCTAGTAAGTTTTGTTGCCTTTTTTCCTGACTAGCTTGGATAATTTATTTCTGAATGGGATCCGAATTTGTCACATTTCTCAGCCATCACCTGGCTCCAACAGAGAGAAGGAAAGAGTGAGCTAAGCAATGGGAGGCAAGTTAGAATTTACAACCCTATGACATACCCACACCTCTTCCAGTAACTGGATACACAGGAGGAATGTAGATTGCAGGAAATGCTGAGGTTTACCAGCAGCCTCCAGCTTCTTGTGCAAGAGTCCTCAGTGGTTTTGTTCCCATCACTGGGATGGGAATCCAATTGCAATGGATTTGATGATCCCTCTTCCCAGCTCTGCCCCTTAGTCCTTCTTTACTTGCCTTCTACCACAGCACATTGCAAAAAAGCAATGGAAGTCGCTATGTGATTGGAGAGAAACACTGAGTCAGCCTCAGTGTGGGAGAGTGAGAACAGAACTGGACATAAGCCAGTCCTGCACTTCCCATTTTCTAGGCTTGCTGTAGGATTTGCTCAGCTCCATGTTAATGTAGAGCAGCTTCAGGTCTGCTCCACCCAATGGCTCGCTCTGCAAGAGCAAATCTCCAGGGGACTGCTCTGTCTCCCCTTTGAAGCTTCTCTGCTACATGCAAAGTCACGAGATCCCCTTTACACTATGGGAAAGGCTCAGAAAAACCCTCATTGTTAGGCATTATTTTGTCTAGACAACTCTTCTTGGGTTGTGGTATTGACAGAGCGTCGAATCATTTAGTCAGGAATGGATATCAGACTAATGGGAACACCTGAAAAAGAGAAGTGAGGTAAGCCAAACCTGCGAGAGGGGAAAAGTTTGGGTAGGCTGAGGAAGTAACCTGGAGTCTGCTCATCAGTGGTACATCTGCCAGAAAGGCACAGCTCCATCAAGGTTAAACTGTGTCCCAGTAGCCAGAGGGAGCTGAAGGCAAGTCTGCCAAGCTCTATCATACTGCAGCCTCCAAAATGCAAACTAGGATTTCAGGAGATGACCTAACAAGTGGCAGGTGTGTGCACCTACTGATTTGTATTGGAAAGAGGAGAGAAAAAAACGCCGCTGTAAAAATTAATTGAAAATCCTTGCTGCGACAGGACATTGGGAGGGGTGCACAGGCACACAGGGAGAGCAGTGCATGTGCTCTCTGCTCTCAGAAACATCGCATCAGCAACAAGAAAACCCTATTAAACTGCAAGGGCAGTCACCCCACAGCCCCACATTGGGATCAGGGAGTAGCAGTGTTGGGCCATCTGGGATGCAGCACAAGGGGCACTGTTATCCCTGAGTTATGACCAGCACATTCTTTTCAACTCCTGCTGCCCCTGTTATCCTTCAGAAAGCCTCAGTCAAGTCACCAGCACCTGAAACCATCCCTGTGCAGAGCTAACACCATTTCATGCCTATCCTCAAGAGACTTCCCTCTGTAAGTCTCTATGACTTGCACTTAATGGCTGACCTCTTCACAGAGACAGCCAAGAGAAAGCTCTGATAAGGTGAGAAGGTCATGAGAAAACTGGCAGCATCACTGTGAAATATGCTATAAAATCCAGTCACTATGGCAACTGCCACAGCTGGAAGGAAAGAAGAAAACTTCCAAAGTCTGAGGGTTTCCAGCCTTCCCGTGGACGCCCCAAGGATGGGTGTCACTCCAGACTATCAGCACCACAGCCACCCGTGGCCCCTTTGCCCTGGCATTGCTCCCTGCAGTTTGTGCTGGACCTGTTGTCACTCAAGATGCTTGGTCAAACACAGAGGCTTTTCCTCAGGCCAGCTGCTTGTGCTTAGACTGTGTCCTCGTGGGTCCCCCACCTCATTTCTGATTTAACACAGCATAAACAGGAGGGGAACAGGAGATAACCATGTTGTGTGGACAACCAGTGAGGAAGTCAGATGGTATTGCCCCATCCCCTCCCCCCCAACCTATTAGGTTATGATCCGTTGCTTGGAAGACATATCTGTTACAACTACAATCCCTCTCACAGCAGTGCAGCAGTATATAAAATGAAGGGGAAAATGAAGCAAATAACCTCTGCTATGCTCATTAGAAGTGGCACACCCCGTACCCACACGTGTAGTCTCAGGGAAGCAGAGTCAGTCACTCCCACTTCTCCCAGAAGAGCTTCCCTTATGTCCCCACGGCCTCTGTGCCAGGCTGACAACACAGACGTGCCAGCATTTGCAGCCCAAAGGCAATTCTGTGATTAAGAAACAAGAGAGGTGACCATTGATTTCCTATAACTCCTAAATAAGGCTGGGTAACATTTTTCAGACAGAGAGCTAATTCACTAGAAAATGCAATTTGAGGTAGACCAAAACTATTTGGAAATTTGTGCCTAGTTCAGGGAACAGCTTAGATTCCAAAATTATTTCTAAGATGAAGAGAACTACTTTCACTTTTTTATATTTAAATGTATTTCATGAGGTTATGTATGTAAGTTTAAAGGTCAAAGAAAGCAAAATAAAAACATGTTTTGGTAGGCTTAGCAACTTTCTGTTTACCCAGTTCTTTTTTTCTGTTGACACTACAACATGCATTTCAGCTGACTATAAATGAAATTTTTGGGCTGACTCTCTGATTCAGCTAGGAAATTAAAAAAAAAACCAAGTAAGTTATTCCAATGGTTTTATTCCTGTAACATTGTTATTTGGTGTCTAAAGCAACCTATTCTTCTCATTCTTTCATCTCCTTCCATCTGGCTCTCTGTGATCATGTCTGGAAATAACGAAGAACTGTTGCAAACATCTCTCTCCCGCCTCCCTCTCCAAGCATGGAATTTTTTCCTGTCTAGTTGGGAAGACTGTTGATGCTGACTCCCATGGCCTGACTTTCAAAAACAAACAAACAGAAAAGTAAAGCCACAGCTCCATTTGGCAGTTACGAGAACCCAGATAGACGCTGCTTCCAGGAAAGCATCCCTCCTCTGAGTCACTCCAGCAAAGCAGTGATTTAATGAGGCAGCTCCCAGTCCGAACTATACCAGGGCTGGAAACACCCTTAATGCATTGCTCTGGTCCCCCCTCAAACACTCAGTCCTGCTCCATGGCTTGCCATCCTTCAGATCCCTATGCCTGCCTCCTGGCTGAGACACACAGCAAGCACTCCAGTTGTCAGCAGAGGAGGAGAAGTTGCCCCTGCTGGCACCATCCAAACTCAGCTGGCAGGCTAATGGGTATTGGGAGGTTTGCATGCAGAAAGTCAAAGGAGAGGCTGGTATGTGCAGCACAGAGATACTCAGGCTTGCCTGGAGAAGCAGAGTGCACCCAGGACTCGTGCAGAGACAACACAGCACTGCCAGTGGCTGGAGAGCAGCTGCCTGGGTCCTCTTCCCAGCTCTCATTCCCTTATGGGCAACCTCATGAGACACTGTCATTGCCTCTACACACACCCAGAGGTGGCTCAACTCGCAGAGTCGTGAAGGACCTGAGTGCATCACTGCAGTCACTTAAAAACAGGGCTTTTCAACTCCAGTAGCCTATCTGGCCCCAAACCAGTAAGGGCAGGCAACCAGTGCCAGTCAGATGCAACGACAACCTGAGCGCTTGCCGTGTCACCTTTCTCCCTGCCCTGGAGACAGTGATGAGGCATCAGGAACTTGCTGTGAGCTTCAGTAATGCCCTGGGCTAGAGAGAGAGGGCTCCAAGCCCTGCTAGTGACCCTGAGGCTCTCCACGCCTTCCGCAGCCTGCGTTCCTAGAAGAGGGATCACTGCTTGAATCACCTCCAACAGCATGAACTACTCTCTAATACTTCCTGAGCCCTTCCCAGGACGTTTTGCTTTCTGCCCTGTGGCCTGGCCAGGCTGCATTTCAGAGATGAAAGGCTGTAAGCACGCACAGATGCCGGCATCCTTACGCATTCCTGGCTTGCAGGCTTTCCTCGAAGCAGCTGCGGGTGCGCTGCCAGGGAGGAGCAGCTACCTCCCAGCCCAGAGAGAGGGCTGCAAACCCCAGCTTGCCAGGAATGCTGTGAGGTTCCAGCACAAACCCCTCTGGCTTTGGGGCCAGTTCTGACCCCCCTGGGCCCCCAACCAGCCCAGCAGAAACCAAGGCAGCTTTTATGCTTTCCTTAAGAGTTACAACTGCCTTAAGGAGACATGGTGCAAAATGTAGAGGCCATGATGCTATTGGCATGCAAACTTGCTCAATAAAAACATGTGTTTCTCATCTATTTTGTCCCCATAGCTCCCAGAGCACGTCACAGATCAAGCATGTTAAGCACCACTGGCCACAGCTGGGAAACGTGTGCTATAGGGAGGGAACCCAAAGAGCACTTGAGGTCTTGGGTAGAAAATTCAGGATTTGTGCAACACCAAAGCAGTCAGCGGGGCAGGCACTTGGGGGCTACAATACAGACATGTGCATGCATCCCATCTTCCCTGCCCAGCTCTAGCACAAGCCAAACCAAATTCCTAACCCCAAACACTGGAGGAAGGCTTGCTCACGGTCTCAATGTGCAGCTCAGCCCCATCACGATGTTAAAGAGAGACTCTGACAGTGGGCTGGCAGAATTTCAGCCCAAGATACTGTCCCTCTCAGTGGTTCCCACTTAAATTCTGGCACTAGTGCAGGACCTCAGCCTTGACCCTCCACAACCAGTAAGAGAAGGGACCTCCCTGAATTCCCTAACCCCCTCCAAATCCAGTTCTTCCCTCTGACAGGGTGAAGCTGGTACAGCTCAGGAGAGCTCCCAAGGATCACACAGGCCAGTGGCACAGGCTGCTGGCAGAGGTAAGTTCAGAGCGTAGGTGGAAGCTGCAGCCCTCTCTCTTACACACCAAGACAAGGAATTATAAACACAACCCTGTTAAAAAAAAACCACACACACAAATCCACCAGAAACTGTGGAAGAATAACCACTAAACCGGCTGGATGCAAAGGGAAAAATGTCGGCCTCATTGAAATGATGGGTGAAACGCCCTCTGTCTTGGGGGGATCTTGATGCCCTTGTTGCTTTGTGCATGCAAACCAGAGGCACACTAGGAGACTTCGGGCAGGGATCTCTTACAAAATGCATGGTATTCTCTTAGCTGGCTGCTATGCCCATTTCTGTGTGCAAGGGAGCCCCTGTCATGGGCTGGCCTGTCCCTGTTGTGAATGCTCTGAAAAGCAATGTCCTTGCAGTTTGTGTATCATATAGTTTGAGGCAAACTTCCCTCCCCTGTCATGACTCAGAGGTGGGCTGAATTAATTGCATGTGCTTTCTCTGTGAGAGTATAAACTGCACTACTGCCATACACACACACACAAGCCAGATAACATCTAGAGTAAAGAAGTGGCTCTCTTATTGTGTCCTCTTTACACAGGTCCGTTCTCCTCATACCTCCCCAAAACAATTATTCTTATTTCACACCACACAGATAGTCAAATGTTGGCCCTGTTCCCACAGCACCTCACTGAAATCACAGTGCAAGCAAAGGTGGCTTTGTGCCACCCAACTGATCACTAAAACAACTCAAGGCTGTTGTAGGAGCTGTGGCTGGCACAGCTCTGTCCCTACATCCCAGTGCTGCTGAGCCTGAGGCCGCCTAGCACTGTCCTTTCCACCCTCGGTCTTGCTCTGGACAAGGAAATCCTAGGCAGGAGCAGCAAAGGTACCATTCCAGAGGAAAAATTTAGTTTTCTTCACAACTGCAGTGTGGAGTCTTCAGCAAGGATGCTCCTGGTAATAACCTCAGTCACCTGGGGTGTCTCTCTGCTTCACAACCCTTTCTGCTGTCCACAGGCTGTTTAATTTCTCTCTTGAGTCTCAGACCTTCTGTTCATTAGCACTGAACTTTCTCCAGTTGCCAGCAGCTCTCATTACTCTGTCTTGTTGAACTGAAGACTGCTTCCCATCCCACGTTGTTCCCCCCATGATTGATTTTCACTCCCGTAACTTTGTCCTTGTGGAAGCTTCAGTTTCCTCAAGGTGTTTGGGAAGTCACGGTCTTTGATTCCTTTCTAATGTTTTGGAGTAAGACGAGCTCCCAGCTCCCCCCTCCCTGCCTGTCTAGATGACATTCCTTGCCCACTTTCCCAACACACTGGTCCTACTGCCCTCCAGCATTACTCTCTATCACCAACGCTTGCCTTTTATGGGATCACGCAGGTGGGAAGTACACAGGGTTGGAAGAGACCTTGGGAATCAGCAAGTCCATCTCCATGTTACCAGTGCTCCCTCTTTGTGCAACTCCACTTACATGATACTGATTACAGGCTGTTCTTTTCGGCTGTCTCACACCCACCGAAAGCCTGATCTCAAAACTGTCTTACAGTTATAAGCCTTCCCCTAATGCCAAGGCCGACTGTATTCATGGCTGATTCATACATAGTTATTCATACTGGCATAGGAATAAATTCTATGCTTTAGCTACTTTAAGCATATGACTTCTATACTTTAACTCAAACAGCACATTTCCCTCCCTGGCATTTCATTCCCTTGTCTTGCCCAGCATAAGGAAGGAAAAGAGAAAGCAAAAACAGATGTCTGACTTAATAAATAATGCTCTTTTATAAAAGTAATCTGTTTTGATTGTTATCAACAATACTTTTAAAGAAGCATGAGCTCAAAAAATCTTCAATTGCAGTGGAAATCTGGGGGACAGGCTAAATTAGAGGTGAAAATGTGTAGTTTAACACCATTTAATGGCCAGAAGAGGGCAAAGAAAAGTTTCAAAACTGAATTTAATATTTTCACTACAGTGCAAGCTTAGCCAAGATTATAATAAGGACAGTAAGTCATGATTGTCAAATTCCAGTTCCTTCCAGGGAAAAAGAATCCTCTGTATGAGATGTGACATGCAAGATTAGGGATGGAGATAGAAAGCAGAACAGATTTACTCGTATTTGCAATTGCCTGGGAACAAACAGAATAACATGAGGCAGCTCTAGTTGTGTTTCTGAGAGGGAGCAGCCCCCTCCAGAACTGAATCCCCTACTGTTTTGGAGCTGATATGCATTCTTGGCCATGCTGTTATCTCAATGGGCAGCTGAAAGACAAAAGGCAGCATTTCCCCCACATTGCAGACCTTCTCCAATAAACCAGGGCAATGTTTCAAATGATTTGTAATTGCCTCTAGCCTGCAATTAAAAATACCATGCTATAGGCAACAATTGCCATGGATGCTTGGGATCTCTGCAGGTATCTAAGTGCCCATGCACCACAGCTGGAGCACGTGGAGGGCCCAGGAACAATTCCTGGCACAGAGGGAGAAGAAAGAAAAGAGTAGAGATGCTGCTACAGACCAGCTCATATCTGGCTCTCCCACTTTCTTCCCCTAGCTTTAATTCCCATGAAAAGAAACAATTCTTTTTGTGCAGGCTTTTGCAAAATCTCTTCAGCAGGACCACACGTTCCTCCTCCTTGTTCCTCAAACAGCCCTTGCAACAGTGCTTCCCACAATGCTGGTTAAGCACAGATGGATTCAGACACCCTTGCCAGCCCTTTGCCTCCCACAGTCCAGGAAGCCATCCCATGCTTCTCCCCAGCACAGGGACCTGACCCTGAGGAGCTGGAGACCTCCAGCAAATCCTCTGCTGGCATCTCCAACAGAAGGCAGCAGACCACACAGACTTAGCTGTCCTCTCTTCGATGAAGAATGATCCCTTCTGGGCAGATTTGAGGCTTGTTTTGGGAATGCAGGAGGGATGCAGAGGATAGAGAAAGAGGGAGGGAGGAAGGCTACATTGTTGTCTCTCCACTCTTGGCTGCTCTTTGGGTAAATAATGGACTTCTGTCTCCAAGGCTGCTAATCAGCTCTAAATGCCCTTAAAGAAAGCAAACAACAGCACAATAGGAAAGCCCAGAAATAAATCCATTTCATTATAAATTCATTTTGTTTTCATTCCATTTTTCTTGCTAGCAAGAAATTTAGGTTAAGCTAAGCACTTTCTTTTCCCAGCAATCTCTGCTGGCTGTCGGCTAATGCAACAGAAAATTAAGCTTTTGACAGTATAATGGCTTTGTTATGAAAAAAATGCAATTATATTATTTCCCAAGACAAATTCTACAGTATTAAATGTCTGAGCAATACAGCATTGTCCTTGAAGCTGTTGGTGAAGGAATTTTACATGAAGAAATAGCAGGACAAGCAGCCTTCATGGGAGATGTATTTTACTGCACAGATCTCCATTGCTCCAAAATACAGACAAGATTTTGTTAGCAGGGACACAACCCGTATTCCAGATAACTGTATTACACAAGCTTTTGCCTCTATGCCACTTGGAGTTGCGTCACCAGAACTAGAAATTGTAACCATTTGAAGATTCCTCCATGGCACACAACAAATGATGTCAATTCATCAGCATCGGCTCATCTCCATGCTGGTGCTTCTAACAAACTCATTAGCAATAGCTAAGGCTGATAATCCAGGAATAAGGAGGAAGAGTTTAGAGTACTAAATGGAATGAATTCATAACAGATATCACACATATTTCAGCAATCCCCCACATCTAGGCTAATCCCAGCAAAGCTGCTTGAAGTTCAGCTGTGGACAGGAATATCCCCTGGCAGTGGGAAAAGCCACCAGCGGCTGACAGAGCACAGTCCAGTCCTGAATACCATACAGAAGGGGAAAACTGAGGGAACTGTATGGTTTTGGGATGGGCACAGAGCACCAAGGCTCAGAGCCTGCGCTTACCCTGGGAAATTCAAGAGGGCCAGGCACTAGCAGGAAAATCCCAGGCACCCAATCCCAAAGCGGAAATAGGGCCGCCGGTGTGGTTGCAAGTTCTCAGACATGGTTTAGGGGTTAGCACAGAGCAGCAGTAACCAAGAACTAATTCACACACAACATCTCTAAGTAAGAGCTAAGACAGTCTAACAGCAGCATAGATGTAACCTGTTTGGTCTGACTTGGCCCCACAGTTGGCAAACAATCCCGTGCATGTTTAGTTTAATAATGCAGATGTTGCCAAAGCCATGGCAGACTCTCAGCCACAACCTGTGCAGAGTCAAGCACCACGATGGGAAATCTAGTAACAGCCAAGGTAAAGGTATCATTTTCCACACATCTGGTATTTGCAAGGCATCCGGATGACTGGAAAATACAAAGACATGCCAAGCTGTGTATATGAAACAGCAGCTCTGATCCACCTCCAACTTCGCTTGGGTTTGTACTTCACAGCCTGACCTCCTCTAAAGGTCCTCTGAGGAAAGGAGAGCAGCTGAGCCAGTTGATTCACAGAATTCAAGGTGTCACCCATTGTTATGGGTGTAATAGGGAGCACCCAATGCTTCAAAGCAGCCTGACACTCTTATGAAAACATCTTTTCTACTGCTGAGAACTTTGCCAGCACTGAACTGCTCAGGTTGAAATTTTTTCATATCAGGGTTTTGCCTCAGGGTGACTTTTCCTTTTAAAGTATCACCAGAAAAAGGTCAGTGGTTTCTAAGAACAAGATTAAGCTGTTTTGTCCATGTTCGAGGAATTGTTAAGGTTGTGCTCAGAACACAGAGCAGACCTCTGCGCCTCTGCCAGAGCCTGAATTTGGTGGCAGTCACCCTGGTGCCTCTTGCTTCTGGGGAGGTGGCCACAACTCTCAAGGCCATTTTAGCAATTTAGTGTGTGTTTGTGGAAATCACCAATTTACACACAGAGACTGTTTTAGAATCTTTTTACTCCTGAAACTTCAGGCTCTGCTGAGAACAATCTTTCCTCTTACAGCTAACAGATCCCAATTACGTTGCCCAAACACTAGCTAAACATGAATGCCAAACAAGCTCTCTTCTGGGATTGCAGGATTTCACAGGCAGCTGCTGCTTGGGGTACAGCATGGAGCAATGAAATGAAAGGCAGGTGGCTATATCTCCCTTTCAGGTCATCAGTCATCACAGCAAGGCTGATGCCAGGAGAAAATAGGACAAATAGTACAAGAGTGGAGAACTGAATCAGCAGATGGTTTTCATAGAAGAGGCATTGACATGACTGAGACCAGAGAGAAGAGGCATGGCAGGTAGGATATGACCATCCTCTGGAGCTAGAGCCCGATATATGACCTGAATCATGTGGCTGCAGGTCCCAATGTATGTTTTATGTTTCCTCATCAAGCAACCACACAGTGGGATGTAGCTCCGAGCCTGAATGAGTACAGCAGCAATCAGAATGCACAGGTACTACAAACCCTTTGCCTGGCTGACCTATTCCTGCCCACTCATGGAACTGCTATCCCTCTCAGTAACTCAGTAAGCAAGAGCTGTGGATCCAAGAGTCAACTGCACAGGCAGCTCATACCCTCATCTCTGACCTTCAACTTTTCTTATTTATATTTTGTCAAAAGAGACGCATAGCCCTGTGCACTTAACAGTACGGAGTCAGTGGTTGCCACGACATCTCTAGACAGAGGATGAGAACCACCTGGACATGATGGCTTTATTTGCTTGTCTTTGGTTAAACTAAGAGATATGTAGTAACAGCCTACCTTACAGAGGTTTGACAGCTGCTTAAGCAATTAAGCAGCAAATTAGGCAGCAAAAACTCTGGTGACGAGTGATAGGACCTGAGGGAATGGCATGAAACTGTGTCAGGGGAGGTTAAGGTTAGATATTTGGAAAAGATTGTTCCCGCAGAGGGTGGTCAGGCACTGGAACAGGCTCCCCAGGGAAGTGGTCACAGCACCTCACAGAGTTCAGAGTATTGTTTGGACAATACTCTCAGGCACATGCTGTGACTTTTGGAGTGTCCTGTGCAGGGCCAGGAGTTGGACTCAATGATCTTTGTGGGTCCTTTCTAACTCAAAATATTCGGTGATTTTAAATGCTCTAATGTGCTGACATAGATGATGCAGCAGACAGCAAAATAAAATTATGGATGCTCTATACCACAGAAGCAAAAAACATTGAGAAATGACAAACCAACTGCAGCCAGAGCTCAGCACTACAGGTCCCAAGTGTCTTCCTCTCCAGTAGCAGAACAGCACTCACCTGCAGTAGTTCACTCCTAGAAGGGCCAGGGTCCTTCTGGGCAACCAGGTCTCGCCAACACCAAGGCACTGCCTCCAAGTGCCATTTGCCCTGATCACACAAACAGCAGCCACCCAAGCAACACATCTTCCAACAGAAATTAATTTTTCATGGCAGCTGGAGCTGGAGCTGCAGCTCAGCAGATTTACACCTTGGAGCTCAGGAACATGAGATAGCGGGATATTCAAGGCAAAACAAAGGTGGTAGAGAAAGATACATGACAAGGCAGTGGATCCCACAGATGCAAACAATACCTGCACAGTAGCCATTTCTCCCTGAGCAATGAAGGTGGTTGTGCCAGACTTTGGGAAATGTCCCAGAAACATGGAAGTTTATAGTGGCAGCAGAAGCCAAGATCTCTGCACAGACAACAGATCTCCAGTTACCAAAGCCTGCTCAGTTGGCTTAGAGACAGGTTATTTCCATGGGGTTTTTTTGCTTGCTCATTTAATGATACATTTTTTATGCGTCTCTGTTTTCCCATACAACAGCAAGAAGCCAGACATCGTGAATTTTTGCTAGCTTCCCAAATCAGAGGGAGTGTCTGTGATGCAATGTGCAAACACAACTGTACCCATGCTTTTGACCACTGCGGTTCCCATCTCCTACTCCTTGAACCAGAAGTGACACCACTTATGATCTGAACTTGGCTTCCCATCCTCCTGGGAACCATACTACAGAAGATTGACCATCTCCTTTCTACCTTTTGTATCCAGCACTGCATGCCTCCCTCTAACCTCCTCCCTTGAAGAGAAAGTCATCTGATCTGCTTCAGTTCTTCTGCCAGGGCAGAACATTCCTCCGAAGAACCTGACATTCACAAGTGCTGGAAATGGTAACAAAAAGGTAAGAAAAGCTTCAGCTTTGCTGAAAACCCAGCCCACAGCACTAGCCTAACACTGCCTGAAAACATTCCCTCTGATCTGAAGTGCTCAGCTCCACACAGCGAGGACAGTGGCCATGCTCTCCCTTTGCAACAGTGCAGAAGTAGCAAAGTTCATGTTTCTCCACGAATCCCCTTGTTTGTGGAACTACATAGACACCACAGAGACATCTGTGGCAGGCTGAAACTTGGTGTTTTTCATGCCTAATGTCAAAATCAAATCAAAGACAGGAGCACACTTAGTTTGGACATATTTTAAGTTAAACAAGCATAAAATATTTGGCAAACTTCCCTTGCTTAGTGCAGTATAAACAATTTTGGTATTCAACAGAAAATTTCACATTTAATGAATGCAGTGAGTAACTAAAGAGAAGGTCACACTATTCTTGCAGTCTTCATTAAGCACAGGACAGCCCCAGCTTCTGCTGCAACTTTAGCAAAGTCCAAGTGCAACATTAAGTGGCTCATTTGCAGCTGGGGCTGCACTGGGAGGTGAGATGAAATATCCCTGTAGAATGGTAGGTTCTCCTGCAGAACCCAAGTGCAGATGAGCCAATTTTTGCCATTACTTTCTGAGGGGAAAAAATGAACTCCGATAGATGCAAAACTGAGGTAGACTAAAGGTTTCAGAAGGCAGCCTCTGGCAAATCCAACTGCAGCAGTTTAGGACATTAGCTTGCACAGCTGTCTGCCAGTCTTGGCTGTCCACCTTGTCAGCCAGCCAGAATTTATTGCTCCTCTAACACAAAGTCAGCAGAAAAAAAGATTGNCAGTCTTGGCTGTCCACCTTGTCAGCCAGCCAGAATTTATTGCTCCTCTAACAAAGTCAGCAGAAAGAAATACATGCTTGTGCCTCAGCCACTGCAGTTTGCAGCCCAGTGTATTAGACTGGATTGCTGACGATTGTTGGTTTTCAGTGAGATCCCAGACTCGTGGCTGAGCATTGAAGGAGGGGAAGAACAGATGAGAACAGAACAAAATGTCTTCCTTGCCGTGAAAGGCTTAGAAGTGACTTGAAAGAAAACAGGCAAATGAAGGGGCTAAAGAACTAATGGAAGATGTTTATTCTACAGAAATTGATGCTGTGTCGCTCTTCTACATCCTCTGCTGTTGGAAAGACTAGTTTGGCTATCTACTGCTTGCCATGGGGGAAGGGAGCTGTAGGTGCAAAAGACAGAGCCAGACCTGCAAGAGTTATCACCACTGCTCATGCCATCACTAGCCCAGAGCCCACTGTAAAAGCAGGAGCATCCTCCATGGCATGCAGCTAGAACAAGGTATAAGGAAGCTCTCCTGACCCTAATGCCTGCACTGTCGACACTGCCCTCCCCTTCCCAGGGCTCCACTCCAGGAATTACATCACCTGAATTATAAGCAGTCTATTTTTACAATTCCCAATGCAACCAGACCCTCTTCTCCTATGCAGAGGAGATTTCAGAGGTAAAATGCAATGTGTTGAAAGACATTAAGATAGGAAACTTAGAAGGGACAATAGGTTTTCTTTTTTGACAAAGATTTAAGAAACCCCAGGAAATTCACACACCCAAAGCAGAGGTGGCTATGTCGCTAGGGCTGGCTTTGACTTAAGCACACCAGGAAATCAGTGGTAGCCTTTTGAATACTGAGAACAAACTTTTAAAGTACACATCATTGTGTATTGTTGACGTTAACCTCATGTAGTGAATGTCACACTTGCCTTATTAAACAAAGCTACACTAGACACTACACCTGTACTAATGTGCAGGCTGTAGGGAATACATTAATACAACGTGACCTGTTTCACCAAAAATTATTTTAGAAGCAGCATGTGATACTGTAACAATGTACTGAGCCACAATTAACCCATGTAAGGTGCTGCAGGCCATCTGGAACCTTTGCAATTACTGAAAGTCTAATACTGTGCAACAAAGGGTTCTGTAACACAACAGTGAACTTTTTGAGTTCTCGGTTTGTTTTACAAAGAAAGCAAATCTTACTTTTCAGCTGCCCAACGACTTGGGTTAGCTCAGTTTGAACTAACCTAAAAACAAGCAAACAAACAAAGCCAAAAATATCCAGTCAAAAAGCCCCACTACCCAAAGATGCCCCAAAAGCTCCTTACTGCAGGTCTAACAGCCCTCCTAGAAAAAAACTTGCAAAGCTTGCCCCAGGCCTTCCCTGCCAAACACCCAGACCCTCTGAGGGTGTAGGCACTTCAGGTCAGAGGCACAGGTAAGATACCAGCTCTAGAAAGTTATCTCACCAAGCTGAAGGGATGGTATGTGTGATCCTTTAGCCTATGGCAAAAGCAAGACATAGTAAATAATCTTAGTCTGCAATGGAAGATTTACTGCAATCACAACACCCAACAATTTTGTCACAACCTACACAAATCCAGCTGTTGGCTCCATGTTCCTCCTTGTGCTTTAAGTGCTCTAGCACTTACAAGACCTGACCCACTTCACTGGAGTAACTCAGAAGGAAACAGCCCTGACCAAAGAGAGGCTAAGTACCTTACTGTGAACATGAATGTCTACCACATTTGTGCTGATCTTTAAGAGCCTGTCACTCGTGAGGCCTTGACACCAATTCTCACTTACAGTGTGAACCACAAACCCCTTACCCATGCAAGTATTACTTGCTCTTACACTTGGCAACCCTGACACAGTGAAACCCGTACACAAACACAGTCTAGTTCCAGCAGGGAACCTTTATACAAGAAGCCTTTAATGTTTCAGTCAGCAACATCAAGTCTAGGGTGTAGATGAAAAGCAAGTCTCTAAAAGGGACACTGTTTGTGGCTGCTTCCTTCTCCCCTCCAGGAATGAATACTCTCTCTACAGCAAGGTGTCCCAACTGGTTGTGACGCAGTTGCGGCTCACTGCTTCATGTTCCATAGCAAAGCTGCCCCGTCCACTTATCAGTGCACACTGTGCCACAAGCACTGCAGGACATGCTCCATGGCCTGTCCAGTCATTCCTGCTGCGTGATGGCAACTTCAGCCAAAGGGAGCAGCAGCCAGCCACAGTCACAATGCACTTCAGCTGCCCAAGCCTAATCCTCCAAAGTTCTCTGTTACGGCAAAACACAATTGACTTTCATGAGCCTCATATCCTTCCAAACACCAGGCTGCAAGCACAGCCCTGCTATAGGGATGCTGTTCTTTCAGTCACATCAATGTCCCATTAAACCTTGTTGTTCCTTCACCTTCTCATATGTTATCTAACACACTAAGTAACAGTTTGTGAAACACATGCTTTACACCTCTGCATGCCCCATGCATGGACTTCACTGTGTTTCTTCGTCTTACCTGAGCTTTGTATTTTCATCTGAGCCAAGACATTTTAATTCCTCCCCTCCCCACTTCCCTGTTGGAAACCACGCAACTGCAGAGAGATCAGACTATATGAACACTGGGACAGCAGCCAGCAGTATGCAGTGTGCCTGGCTTTTAACAGCTAAATCCTATAAAAAATAATGATGCAAATATGGGCACTCCTCCCTGAGACACCCTAATGCTTTCAACAACCTCTTAGGAACATATAATGCTGCTGGATGGGACAGAGGCTGAAAGCAACTAATTTGGGACTCCTGATACTTACTATGTGAACACCTGCTGGCTAAACAAACAGGCCTAGGTAAGAAAGCTGAGATAGCTGTATGCACACTCTCCACTGCTGTATCACATAGCTGCTTCCTGAAAGCAGGTATGCAGTCAAGGAGTAGAAAGCTCTCCTTTAGGAATCTTACACACTGACACAGGACTGGGAAAATTCTTGGGTTCTACCAAAACATCCACCTAGAACTCCTTGAGCCTAGACCGCTATCATCATTTAGGAGACTAACTCCCCTGTTCTCCATGAACATTAGATATATTATTTGTCTTCAGTGCCTTGGGTTTCAGTGCTTATCCAATACCATATGGGAAGTCTGTGGAAAGCAAGTCCGGCCGGGTAAGTCCATCCTCACCCTTCCACAAACAACTGCAGCTGGCCCATGACACTATCCTGCCATGCACTGCATGAGTAAGAGCAAGGACACAAAGCCCTTCTCATACAGAATTAAGCTGATGGATGCTTCTGCATCCACCCTTCAGTCATGGTACTCTGTCTCCTTGAGTACATCACCTAGTGCCCTCTGGAGTTTGCCTCTGCAATAAATGAACACTTGACAAGTTCCCCATCCCAATAGGGGACCATGGGCAAATGTCCTGTGGGGAGGTGAAACCCCCCCCTCATGTGTGTGCTGCTGGAGGCTTTGAAGGAGAGGCTTTATGTGACAGGAATGATGGGGACAGACCACAGCTTCTCTGAAAAAACATTAATGCTCTTCTGTGTCCAGACAGAGCAAAAGCACAGCTGCAGCAAAGCAGCTTCAATCACAGGGGCTGTAGGGGACATGGTGGGGCAGAGAGGGAGGGCACCTCCTTTGCCCTCCCTACACTCTGTTTTCCAATGTTTTCTCTCATGCCTGTGAAGAAAAAAAATATTTAAACCATGTTCCACTTCATCCCCATCACCCAGAGTTATTTTGGCTGCAGAGTTGATTTTTCAGCTGCCTACGGGCAGAGGAAAAAGAAGAGGGAGCACAAAGACAAAGCAGCATGGGAGGTGCTCAGCTTTCTTCAGGACAGCTCACAGACAGAGCAACTCACACACTCTGCAACCACTCCTTTAGATGCATGTTTCAAGGAAGTTGGGCTACAAATGTAAAAAATCACAGCCCCGAGAAACAGTGCTTTGTTGCCTCTTGCCAGACTTTTATGAAAAATGGGTTTTGAGTTTGGAGCAGAGCACAGGGTGAAACATCACCTCAGGAGAGGGAACTACCTCCTTTCACCTCTCATCACTGACAAAAAAAGACTTCCAACTAGTTCATCCACAGAAAAACTGCATGAGCTTTCTTTATCTGAATGCCTCTGCTACCCAGTGAATGCTGCCATGCAGAAAGATGCCTTAAAGCTATGAAAGCACAAACCTTCAGCCTAGTCCATTCGATCTTCCCAAGATGTGAACTGGAAGGGACCTGAGGACAAGAAATGCAGAGAGCCTTCTATTTTCTCTCAGAGGAGAAAAAAATCTGACATTCCTCTTTAAAGACAAAGGCAACAATGTAAAGAGAAACAAAAAAGGAGTATTTTTATGACCCCTGAATGTTTATTATGCCTTTTCAGTAGAGAAGCTTCTCCAGGTCCAAGTCAAGATCCAGTCCAGCCTGTGACAAACTCTGTACTATGACATCTCAGAAGAGAGTCTGTGCCCTTAGGCCAGCAAGCAAGATCTGTTCTTGGAAGAAATTCCCGTATTATTATTTGGTTAGAAATGGATCATTTGAGAAGAGTGAACAGCAAGGCATCCAATAAAGGTTAGACTTGTGCGTGAATGGCTTGAGCTGTCCAGAGGTGGAGTAGCCTGCAGGATCTCTGTGCACCCCTCACCTCCAGGATGGATGCCTCTATGCAAAAAAACCCAGGTCACACCTAGAAAAAGACTCCGCCTCTGACATGAGAGAGCTCTCCCTCCTGTCAAAGCCCAGTTCATCCACCAGTCTCTGCTGGGAGAAAAGAAACAGAAATCAGAGCAACAGCAGTATGTGCTGGCTCTTCACAAAGCACAGAGACACTCACTGATGTCAGTAGTGCAGCCTCCAACAGCTCCCAGGCCAAGTTCTGCAAACTATCACTGCTCCTTAAGTGCAGCCATGCAAGAGATCACCCATTTCCTCCTACTGCATCCACAGACCATGTTGGCTGCTCTCCCTCTCCAGGAGCCTGGACACTCAGATTCTCCCCTGCGGCCACAAGCCAAGTGCTGTGGTGCAAAGGGCCCTGCAATGGCAGGGACACTGTGCTCAGGGCACTGGCTGGGGAGCACACGAGGCTGCCTGAGGACAGGCTCCAGCTGGCTGAGTGCTGCAGTTCAGCCACTTCACTACTACAGGGCACAAGCTGTGCTGAACACATACACCTCCTGGCCTCCAGTCCAGCCCAATCTCACCTGTGGAGTTCAGAGGGCCAAAAAGCCTCTAAATATTGAGCTTCTACTCAAGTGTGTATTACAGGAAATTCAAAACCAAGGCTTTAGCTGGTCACAGCAGCAGCACGTTTGTGTAGAGGGAGGATCCCCATTATGAAAACTTCACCAGCTGTTCTTCCTGATGATGTGTGTATTAACATATATAAACTCCCTAGTATTAAATTAGGGCTTGTACTGGTTTTGTTTTCCTTCTTTTCACAATTTATATTGCCCAATATTTATGGATTCCCAGTAACAAGCACATGGAGATGCCCTGTCACCACACAGTGAGGGAGCACTAAGGTGTGGAGACCCAGTACTGAGCAAGACATTAGGAAACACACCTTGCCAGGGGATGGCTTGACGAGCTCAGACTGTTTAGTTTGCCAAAGACAAGACTGGGGCAGTCCTCGAGCAGACCACGCTTACAGCAGTGGGGAATAGATACACGGTACTAAAGGCCTCTTCTGTTTACTGCATTAAACAAGATTCAGCATTCAGGGATCAAAACCAGACAATTGCAAGCCAAAAATGAGGTGTAACAGCATGTGGGTAATTAACCACTGCAGCAACATATGAAACACAGTGGTATTTTCCATTTGTGGTAATTACTTAATCAAGAGTAGATGTTTTTAAGATACATTGTAGAGTCCAGAGCAAATGGAATGAATTAAAAAAGCTGGATATATGGGCTGTATTATGCAAGTGGACAGAACTAAAGCACAATAGCTTCTTCTGGTCTCACCATCTACTAATCTATGGGGAAAATTGCCCCTTTTAGTGTCAGTGGAATTGGTAGACAGCAATATTTTTAGCGACAAGACATGCTGATGTTTACATGAAATAGTAGTAATAATAATATACTGTGTTACACCCACACCTCTAATCTGAAATTCTCCAAGCATTTACCATCACTGTGTCAGCAAGCCTGACAACTCATTGGCTGATAAATTGGCATCATCATCCCCCTTTAATCCAGCTTGCACATTTACAGAGTATCTAATCATCTGCTTACCATTTACATGGGAAACTGTACACTTAGGCTATCTGCCATCTTACTTTTAAGCCTCTTAGGGAGAAAATGGTCATATGGGTACCTTGCAGAAGATCTTGGGGTGGAAAGCAGCTCAGCACACAGAACTGCCTAGCAACTGCTCTGCTTTGGATGCTCATCTGTACATACTTCAGAGCATTCAAAAACTCTGTATAACCTCCCTACAAAAATTCTGCTAACAAAGTACTTCTGAAGAGCAGAAGTCAGCAATTAAAGTGTTAAAAACAAAAGAGAGAGAAAAAGAGAGAATGTTTCCTAGCTGTTTTAACAAAATCTTCATATAGGACAGACAGACAAAAAAAAGGAGTAATTTCCATTAGTTTCCATGACAACCAATGGAAATCACTAACTCATCTTCTCTCCCTTGTCAACCTCTGGCAGACCTGTCAGGGAAAGCAAGGGACTATGCCCTGTGTAAGATTCTCTGCTTAACTAGAACACAGGACAACACAACTCTAGTTTGTATCCTCTGAGATACAAAGGGATGGAGAGGAGCTTACTGCTTCCCTCCAAGAGCAAACACACCCCAGAAAAGGCAATTCCCTCTGAGACACCCCAGCTCTCCCACTGTATGACCTTCCTCTTTCTCTTTCTGGTTCCACCAAAACATTCAACCACCTCCCCCTTCCCATCTGTAAGCCATTGGCTCACACCTTAAATGTGGCCCATACAAGCTCTTTTTGCACATCTTTACTGCCTGGCAAGAAATTGCTGTATCACACAGCAACTCTGGTCTACATTTTGTCTCCATTTTTCTTACTATTGTTATCTTTGCTGACAAGGATCGTGACCCTCTGCAGTGCCTGCTGCACCTTCTACATGAGAGCTTTTAAACTTTTCTTGACAGGAATGTATTCAGCTTTATAAACCCTACTGAGAGGCACAGCACCATCATTACCCTTGTTTTACAGAAGTGAGCACCACAGCTGAGAGGAATAAGGTGCCTTGCTCAAAGCCTACATACAAATCATGGCATCATGTTAAGAGCGAGAACAAACTGGACTGCAGAGAAGAGTCTGTTTGCATTTTCTTGATGCCTACCGGCTCTGAACGTGTTTGAACCACATATGCTCAGAGTCTGCTGTAGTCCCTACACCCTGCCAAAACCCCACAGCAAATAAATATTAACCTGAAACAAAAACAAAACAAAAAACCCCCAAACCCCAAATAGTTGTCTCTGTTTAATGGTGGTTCACTGCTGACTTTGCATCTGCAGCCAGGATGGCCTAATTCACCCCAGCATCTGGGTGTGTGCTGCTGCACTGCAGAAGAGCTTGGCAGTAATTTCTGAGCGGGTATTGACATCCAGCTGTTCTCCCATCTCTTTCAGTTTTCATGTGCACAAAGTTAGGAGTGGCCCAGGCATTGCACTGGCACTGTGTGGTTTCAGGCTATTCATATACCACAGTGAGAGTCAACACTCACCCAGCAAGACAGGAAATCCCCAAATAATCCACAATGATCGCAAATGTTGCTGCATCCTCCATACTTCCATCCAGGTCTGGGTTGCAGGAGTTACTGGCAAGTTGCTCCGTAACAGGGCTGAGTACAGTGACTCTGTGTGCATGGCTGTAGGTGCACACAAGGGGTAACAAACCATGGTCTGTGCCCCCTGATCAGCCACACTTTGGCTCAGTTTTCGCCGTGACACCCTCCTGGGGGACTGCACACAGCTCTGAGCACCAGAGACGAGAGGACAAACCATCAAGTCCAAAGTTGAGCAACAATAAATTGTTCTACAAGCTGCTTCCCGTAGATTCCTGTCTTGAGGCTGACAGCATTTAGTGGCTATGAAGGTACGAACTACAATCAATGCGGAACGCTCATAAATTGTTTCTCTGACCTGCAGTAAAAGCTGATCTCACACTCAAGCTTCTCCCTCAGGTAGGGCAGTAGCTACTGTACCACTGCACCTATTTTGACAAAACTTTGAAGAACACAGTATCCTGTAGGAAATTAATATACTTCGCTAAACATGGCTGAACCTGGCTGTTTGGTTAAAAAGTTGTTTGAGAAGGTTCAGGGGTAACACCAAACAGAGAATAAGATCACACACATCTCTGTTTCCTTTCCTGCACTGACAGGAGGAAGGGAGCTACAAGGAGATTAAAAGAGGTGCACTAAGCACTGAGCTGAGGGCTCCATAAACTGGCTAGGTGTGCAAGGTGGAGATAACTGCACGGGGGAGGCACTGATTATCATTGAACACGGGGGTGTAATTAGGACTGTTGGGACAGAGTAAAAAGATTAATGGTCTGCTTGCTCACAGAAGAGGACTCTGAAGATAAACTTACTAACTCTGAGATACTCCAGAGCATGGTATCATTTTTCACAGAACAGGAAGGGGGCATCACTTATCAGGGATGTGTAAAACCGGATTTGACAAGACGCTAATGGCTATGGTTTGTACAAGCAGCTACTAATCCCAGGGCACACAGTGATACCTTGTAAAAGAAACAGTCTGCTTTTCTGAACAAATAAAAAATAAAAACGTCCTCCCTTCTTACTCTACTCCTTCTTGCTCTTACCAACAGGTCCAAACCCCAGTCCTGGGGATGTGAGAAAAGGAGCTTTGTGAGAAACTGAGCCTCTGCTGCAACCTGACTTCTCCGTCATCCATCCACAGGGCAATTGTAGAAGGAGAGCACCGCCTCAGGAAGATTAGGCTGACACTACTCATGTGGCATTCATTGTTTTAGGACTGGAATACCCCAGAGCTTGCATCATGTGGAGCAAGCACGCTGTCCTCAGACAGGAATACCGCAGCTTTTCTGCCAAGTTGAAGGCGATGCCTCCGACATGAATGCTTGGTCCCTTGCCACCTTAATCTTCCAGAGCCCCGGGTTTGAATACATGAGCTATAGACCAGAGCTCGGTCACAACCTTTACAGTTATCCCTGAGGAATTTTACTCACCCAGACAACTAAATGATCCAGACATTGCAAAAATTCCCCAATGAAATCGCTTCCTCCTACATATAGGAAACGAGACAACAATTCCAATCCCTCATACTTAAGCTTCCTTGAACATAAACATGAAAAAGCAGCCAAAATGCAGGAGGGGAAAGAAAGTCCCAGAGCAGCAAGAAGTACATATGCAAGGAGTTACGTCATGCAGAAGGAAAGCTCTTGGCTTCGGGCTAAAATTAGCAGTGCTTAAATGGCAGGGGCCGCTCTAGCACGGAGGGGCACCTTCCCAGGAACAGTCCTCCAGATCAATTCATTGTCGGGAAAACAGCTACAGGCTCTGCTGTCAAAACCATCCCTGGACAACACAGTACTGGAAGCCAACTTATCAGCTGGCCAACACCTGCCAAAGCCCATCCTGGTGGATGGACACAAATTCCTTGTTCTGCCACTCTGACACTCAAGCCCCAAAATATCTCACCATGGCAGCAGAGTAACAAGGAAAAGGCAGACAAGGATAGCATTTCTGATGGCAGGAAGCACACCCAAGCCACGGGCTCCTGCTCACCAGTACATCTTTCCATCAGAGGCAGGTATGTTTGCCAGCCCACCCCTGCCACCCCACTCTTGCTTCCTTCTTAGCCAAGACTTTAACATCCCTTGACTTGGAAGACTTAAGGCCCGTTCAGGCTTGAGTCATACTCCTGCCACAGGCACCTCCACAGGAAGCCTTTCCATGACCTTCCTAGGTCTCCTCACAGATACAGAAATAAAGAAATTGTTTCTGCTTATTAAAAAAAAAAAATCTTCAAATAAATGTTTCTTGAAAACTTTCATTGTTAGGGAAAAGCTGATTAAGCATTGGAAGCTGTACCAGCATTCATGTTCCCAAGGTCTCTTGATCCTGTCTCAGGACTCAAAGCAAGAAGCAGGGATGGGATCAGAAGAACCGTGTACTGGCTAGGGACAACCAGCAGTGGCTAACAGATAGCTGTCCAACCAGTCCTTCTACGCTTGGAGCACAAGATGTGCAAACCCACTCCTCCTGAAAATGAAACCCAGCTGCTTTACCTTGGTGTTTTTATCTGCTTCTCTCCATTGTTCCTTCAAGCTGGTTTGCTGCTCTTTGCATTGCAAAAAGGAATGGAAGGACTAAGGAGAAGGAACAACAAAAAAAGCTGGGTTCAATGGGGTCCTTTACAGTGTTACAGTATTTTGAGATAGTGGTTAGAGGTCCATCTCTGGGACAGCAGTTGACAGCATACAGCCAAGGAAAACACTGTTTAGCTGTCAAATAGTGGAAATATGGGATAACAGTTGAAGGTAATGAGATAGCAAATCCCTCCACAGTCATCCACCCCAAATCCCTCGCTCTTTCCAAATGCATTGGTCCAAGAGGAGCCTCCAATTTATTTCCAGCTTATGGACCTCCTGATACACTCCAAACAAGGATGTCTGCAAGAAATCCCACATTTGAGGACTGGAGCATGAGCTTACATTTCTTCAACTCTCACAGGCAGCCTACATCTAAACCACTGCCCCAAGCAACCACAGAGCCCATGTCAAAACCAAGAGGTATGATGTAATAAGTGACAAAACTAAGGCACAGACGAGGTAGAAAGATTTCACAGCAACTTATAGGAACTTCATTTCTGGGTAGCAAGTTTGCAAAGACAGAGAAGGGATAGTCAGTCATTACTGCTGGCTTGTGTGGCAGCCCAGATCAGAATTGAAGCACACTTGAGAAAAAGTAGCAAGAAAATGTCACACAATCACTGCTTGTGCTACAGTTACCTGTGCTTTAATAGAGCATCAAAGCCTCCAGACCTGCTTATCTGTTTACTTCATTTATTGCGTAGGAGACGAAATCAGAACCCAGTTGAGAGAAAGTAAGCCCCTGCTTTAACCAGCTCACACCTAACTCTGTACACACTTGTGGCAAAACCTACAACCCCAGTAAAGTCAAGATGTATATAATCCCTTGTCTACCACCCAGATGCAGCAGTGGAAGGAAGTACGCTTCACAGCACAACAGTAGTCTGCTCTTTTTACTTGCTAAATTCAGACACAACGCTGTGAGAGATAAATCTCTCCAAGGAAATGCTGGTTATTCACAGATTAGCATAGCTATCAGAGTAGAGCAGAAGCGGACCTCCCTGCAAAGATAGATGCAACCCAGGTAAACAAGGCATTTCTGGGAACCAATCTCATCTAGCTCACAGGATATGTGGCAGAAACACACCCTGGTTAACAGGAGTCTTGTAAGTCTGGGAAGACACATCTGGCTGAGATTTGTGACAAATTCTCTTCTGTACAAAGAGAAACACTCCCCAGCTCATGTAACACCACACAAGAAAGATCAAAGGTGCCCCGAAGCCTCCTGATGGGTAAGCAGCTGTACCAATAACAGCAGCTGGAAAATGCAACAGGACACTCGGCCAGTCCCTTCCTCCTGTGCTGGGAGCTGAGCTGCCTCCTCGGCAGCCCCCAGCAGCAGCCCCCGTTAATTACCGGCAAGGAATTTGCACTGTGGCAGATAAAGTCGTTCACTCAGCCACTGGCGCGTTTGCACAAAGCAGCTCGGGTCTGACAGCAGCATTAGGGTGCCGTGCACACGTAAGTGCTACACGACATCACATTTGCTTCAGAGCTCGTGCCACACGTGCTGCTGCTCAGAGGTTACAGCCTCTTCAAAACAGCCGAGGAGGCTGTTCAGACACTCATACACGGGGCATTTGGCCAGCGACTTCAGCACAATATGAGGTGCCTCGGACAGACCCACTTGGTCCACCTCCCAGACTCTGATCCCTGGGACCATCTGCAGCACAGCAGCTGCCTGGTGGCACGGCATGCACCTTAAAAAAAAAGGCTTTGCACAGATGGGCCTTTGCTGTGCTTCCAGGGGAGAAATGCTTCTTACCTGCCTCAGCATTTAAAAGGTGCTTATCATCTCAAGGTGCAACTCCAGCAATGCCTGGTCTGGCACTCAAGGGAAGATTTCAATGAGAAAGACACCTATCACTCCAAAACCAGCTCAAGGATAAAAAAATGGATGCAATTTTTCCTTCCACTGAAGATGTGCTTGCTAGACTAGACCTGGGAAGTTACTCAAATTAAAAACAGCCTGAGTTACCCATGATTGGCACCACACTGCCTTTTCTATCCTCTATCATAGCCAAATTATCAGTGAAAGGAGGACTGAACTATTCACAAAGACTCTATCATTTAATTTCAAAGGCAAATGGATACTTCTTAAAATCACGGCTTCAGGGCCAAATACAGCTATGCAATTACAGCAGGATCTCAACTTTAATTTAATCAGTTTAATTTATTAAGACAGCAGTTTGTACGTTTTCTCCATTGTAAAAACATGGGAAAAGTTTGACCAAGGCAAGCTGATGATGCTGGCCAGACTGTGTGAAAAGCCCAGTGGGAGGAAGTATACCAGGTCCTGTGAAGTCTAGCTGAATTCCCAGCTCAAGATCCCCCAGTGCACGAGTACTCTGCTGGCAAAGGGGCACAGGCCTTGGAAGGGGTCAAGTGTTGCTCTCCTTAGGTGAAAAAGCAGCCAAGTCAGATCGAGAGGAAACACTTAGGTGAGTTAAGCAAACAGAAACATTTGCCTTTTCTCTCCCCCCACAACATCCGTTTTCAGCTTTTCACATGGAAAAATTACACAGAGGGAAATGGAGATCAGGTGCAAAAAATTCATCCCAAGGTTACAACAGATGTAGACACTGCAAACACCGTGTTCTTAGAAGAGGTTATAAATCTGCCTCCAGATGTTTGCCACCCCTTTACTGCTCAGGGGTTACAGCCCCTCAGATCTGTCTGTACATCTCCTCACAAGGGAGGAGGAAAGCTACCGGCCTCCTCTGCTTGCCCTTTTTAGTCAAAATGAGACAAGTCAGATTAAACCATTTACATAACTCTTTCCAAAGGCTGGCTCATTTTGCCAGAAACGTGTTAAGAATAGTTCAAAAGAACAGCTACAGGCCCTAGAGATTAATCTGAATGGCCAGAAAACAGCAAAGGAACAGAAGGCATCCCAGGTCAGTGACCTCTCCTCTTGGCAAGGCTGAATTCAAGAAAGGACTTGTGTCCACAGTCCACACCAGTATACTCATGCTGGCATAAATGTCTTTGCTAACATCAAAAATTCATGGTGAAAATAACTTTCTTGATGAAAAAAAGAAAATCCCTTGCTCTTAGTTTGAAACAAGTATCCTGGTGGGACCTGCTGGTGCAGGTACAGTGGTACCAACCATGGAAGTGGTCCCACACACTGCCCTTCAGACCTGATGGTCAAGACAAACAGCAACTGAACTCCTCTCCAGTGTTGACTGGGTAACTTACTCCAGCAGGATGTGAACAACTGATTGACTTTTAATACATTCAACAGACATTTCAAGCCTCTCCCTTTTCCTCTATCGTGATGGATGCTTCCCAAAAATCACTCCATATGCTCTGGGAGCCCCAGCTGAGAATATGAGCAACTTCACGTCTGCAGCATCCCTGTTAATACGAGTGAACAGCCACCTCATTGAGTCTGACCCAGGAAGAGAGAGATAAAAAGGGCTGTCTGAAGCTGGTGGCTGGCCTCCATCCGAGGAGTACAGTTCACCGTCTATTGCTCTTGTGACTATTACTGAAACAGGCCAAGAAAAGCTCCCGAGTTTTGGCACGCCTCAGATTTTCCAGTCTGCATGAAGTTATGCCAGGAACATTTACTGAAGCAATTTCTTTCTTTCTTTAAAGACTCTAATTATGCACCTAACAATGTTGTAGAAATGAGTGCTGTACAAAACCCCAGTACAACTCAGATATGGTTTTGCTGACAAAAGGATTAGAAGCTTAAGGCTCAGTGTTAATATTCCAAATGTACTGAAAGGCACAAAGTGCAAGCTGCAGCAGAAACAGAAGGAATAGAGAGGTTATCACTTCCAAAATCTGAAAAGGGAAAACCACACAGGAAAATGCCACACTGATCTTACTGAATGCCAGTGATACAGGAGAGTGGTAACAAGAAACATTTAGAACAGGGTAACCATCAAAGCTGTCTCTGAATTACAAGTAGCTCACCTTCGAGCACAGCCAACTCCCTAGAAAATGAGAAAGTCTAGACATCCCAGAGGGTGGGATGCCACCCGTGAGTGAACCAACGTTCACCATTTGGCAGCTACCAGCAAGGAGGAATCAAACTGAACCCCAAAACAATAGTTGCCTGGAGTGTCAGTTTTCCCTGAAACCAGACCCAGACCTCAGTCATCAATCTCAAGTTTTGCTGAACTTAGACTGGAATCAAACCAAAATGTTCACTGGTTTGTCACTTGGACCACTACTTCTGAAGCCAGTCAGAAGTAGTGACTGTTATTCACTCAGGCATGAACTGGCCTTTAAAACCAGGCTTTGAACATGATGGCTGTACACTTCTCTTACTTTCAGTTTGCAGGTGAAACACAGAGACAGGACAGTACTTACATCTAGGAAGCTATCCAGGTACCCCAAATTAGAGTACGTTAGGCAAAAAGCAGGATTTAGTACTTTGACAATGTTAGTGACACCAATGAAATCACAAATCCAGGGCCAAACACATTTCGGCTATGTTTCTCTGGGTTACTGATCCCAAAAGGCTTACTCAGACCAGTGCCATCACTATTTAGCTGTTATTACCATTTGTCTCACGGATGCTGTGCACCTCTGTCCTACAGAGGTATTGCTGTATATCGACCAGAACTGGTTAAGGTTTATTTAGGGTTCCTAAGAAAATGAATAAACATGATTTGGCCTTTTCAGGACAGTGTCAGAAAAGATGCATGGAAATGCTCACTACAAAAGTACGTCACACCTTGAGAAGAAAGCATATTACAGTATTATGATGTACAGGCAGGTGTGAAATGCTAGTTCATACTACAGCTCAGTCCCACTCCCCTTGGTTTTCACAACAACTTAGACCAGAGCCTGACAGTGTTGGCTTATAACCACTCTCTCTCCCCTCTGCTTCTCACCTGGCAGTTGCAGGGAGTTCATGAAGAGCTTTGCTTAGCGTGATAGAGCAACAGTGATGGGTTCCATCCTGAACCCCACTCTTTACCATAACCAGGGCAGAATAGTCCATGGGTGGGAGGCAGAAAGAGAGAGAACCAGACGTGTTTATGCTTTTTTTTTTTTGCACAGAGTCAAACTGCGATGCTCTAGGGTGGGTCTCGCCATCTGGGAGAAATATGTAGGGAGAAAAAATGCAGGGAGGGAGGACGAGCTGCCCCCCGAGCGGGACCGCTTCCCTCCGAAGGCAGGCTCGGCCTCCCTTCCCAGCCCAGCTTGAGTTCATTTTCCTCAAATCACTTCCACATTTCCCCTGCTGTAATTATCAAATATTTTGTTTCTGACTTCACTTTTTAGGGAGGCCGCAGCACGGGAATGCAGGCACCGTTTGTTTTCTGTCAACAGAGCGGGGGGGTTGCAGCTGGGGGCTTTCAAAGGTTTTCAATGTCATTGCAGTGAAAGAAAGGAAGAAAAAAAGAGCGAGGGAAAGAGCGCGCGGGAGAGGGAGGGAGGGATGGAGGACAGGCGGGAGGGAGGAAAGGGAGCTGCCCTGGGGAGTCCGTCCCGGCGGCGGGGAGCAGGAGTCCGGCCCCGGCTGGGACGCAGCCCCTCGCCCCCACCGACGTGCCTGTCGAGCCCGCAACTTCCCTCTGCGCCCCGGCTGCCACTTTCCCCGGACCCGGCAGCTCCCCCGCGCCGCTGCGGGTGCCCCCGCTGCCCCCACCCCGTACCGTCCCGTCCCACCCCGTGTCCCCGTCCCGCCGCCGGGGCCCCGCGCCTACCTCGGCTCGCAGGCGGGCGGCGGCCAGCAGGGCGCAGAGCAGCGGAAGAGTTTTCCAGATCTGCAAGAGAGGGAGCGGGGGGGCGGTGAGCGCAGGTCGGGCCGGGGACAGCGGGGACAGCGGGGACAGCGGGGACAGCGGAGCCGCCGCCGCCGCCGAACTTCCCGCCGGGCGACCCCTCTCACCATGCTGCGGGCGGCACCGGCGGGGCAGCAGGAGTTACGGAAGCGCCTTCCCCGGCTCCGGCTCGCTCATGAAGGGAAGGAGAGGGCTCCCCCTCGCCCCGACCCGCCAGCCCGCGGCTCCACCCCCGGCCCGGCCCGACCCCCGCCCCGGGGCCGACTCCTCCCAGGCTCCCGCCCGCTCCCCGCCGCCCCTCGGCGGTGCCTCCGTCCTTCCCGCAGCCGGCCCCACGGCGACCCCGGCGGCCTTTGAAAGCAACTGGAGGTTGAGGGGCGTCCAGGGTACTTGGTTGCTGCCCCACGCCGCCCGGGTTCACAACCCCGCCGGGCAGAACCTGGGTCTGGGGAGGCTCCCCAGGCCCTGCACGGCTGGGGGTTCAGGAGTGGGAGCAGCCATGCCGGGGCGCAGATTCCCACCAGCCTGGCCCAGAACATCCCTCCGAGGGGTGGCAGCCGCCGTCCGCATTGTCACAAATATGGGGAAACTGAGGCACGGGGTGGCTTCTCCACAAGCGGGACTCACTCACCGACTCAACCCACTGTCCCCCTACGCTGCTGCCATGAGGCCACGCTGAAGTCCTGGCCACAGCTACAGGTGTCACTCATGTCGGGATGCGGGCAGGTTTAAAAATAAGGGTTTAGACCTATATGTGTTAGGATTCAAATGATGTGGCTGAGCAAAACAGACAGCCAGGGCTTCATGCCAGGCACAGGGGCTCAAAATCCCACTTGTAATGCCTAGTGGTGCTCATTTGTGTATGAATACCTGTGATCCTCTTGTTTAATCTCTTCATCTCTGAATTTAAGTAGCTTCCAGTAGCTAGCAGGAAGGATCTGGCAGTGCAAAGACCGGTTGCCCTGGGCACATACAGAAATCTCTGTCACCGCAAGCAGCACTATGACACAAGTTGTCAAGGGCATTTTCTCGAGTTTTGAGGTTTGTTGTAACCAAAAATGACACCCCTGACATTGAAATACCATCTCACTGTGACCAAACATGCCCATAAACTGTCTTCTTGTCCTGCTTTATTCTGTGCCCTCAATGCAGGCAAGCACCAAGGGAAATACTGACGTGTACCCTCCTCATTCACCAAGACCAAAGAGTATTCCAGCATCCTGCTGGAAGGAGAAAACTCTGAGAAGAGTTACCCTAGATCAGCCCACATCTGGTCTGTTCATGGCAGCTGTGCCATTCTACTGTGCTTTTTCAGGCTCTGCTTCCTCACTCAATTTTGTTTTTAGGACTACTGTTACTAATTTTGCATTTACAAAGCATCCTCCCCAGCAAGTTCTGCTGCTGTCTGTGAGTGGTACTAGTCTATAAATCCATCCTGAAGAGATGTCTAATTATTTCACTGCTGATGCTGAGCGATATGGTTTTCATTGTTTGTTTGGTTTTTTTAAACTCACCTTTCATGATGTACCTCTTTGTTTTGGAGTCACTGATTGCCTTGCCTCATGACACAGCACAGCCATAGTTATGGCTGAAATCAGCTGGCCTCTAGTTTTCACAAGCTCACCTTGAGTCACCCTGATGTGAGTGCCACGATAAGAAAAAAACCAAAAGGCAAATGATAAATACATTTTAAAAGACTCATCAATTTCTGTCCCCTTGACACTCAGCGCTGCGGAAGCTGTGCTACCTGAGGAGCCTCTATTTCCAGAGAGAAAAAGTGAGTCATATCACTCTTTGGAACAGAGCACTAGCAGGGATCTCCCAGTGCCTGCATTTCCTTCCTGATACCATGGGCAATCACCTCATGAAAGTGTGATTAGCCACTGTGCTGGATTATGTAGGTCACCATGAGCATGGGTTTTTCTTCTGTGTACTCAAAGGGCTAAATATGGAACAGAAGGTAAAGGATTATATCTCCTGTTCTGTGTTGACATTCAGGTACATGAAAATGTATTTCTTCAAGTTAGTTTCTATCACGTGGAAATGGGTAGAAGTAAAAACCAAAACACATCTCTTATGCAAACATCAGAAAGGGTGACCACAGGACAGGCACCCACGAAGGGAGAGGGGCATTTGTACAGCCACCCCTTTAAATCTGGTAAAACTTTTGTGTGTAGAGAGGTCTGTCTCTGGTAGACTGGGTGGGAACAGTCCTTAGCCCTTTGCTGGAAAGATGAGGGTGGTGATGGAGCCAAGTGTTTTGTGGAGTGGGGGTGTCTGCCATGTCAGGAAACTTACCAAGGCAGGGAAAAGATGTGTTATCTCTTCTGTCACAGGCAGCAGAAAATAATCTCAGCAGACACCTGAGCCTTGATGCTGTGTACAAAGACATACATTTTAGAACTAAATACGTGATATCTGACAAACTTTTCACTTTTATTACAAACTTTTCACTTTTATTCCACTTTTATTTCACCATTTAAAACTGTAAATTGCAAAGAAACAGTTTGTGCAACCTGAGTGCATGCAAAATAAATCTGATGGGAATCTTTTCTCTTTTGTAATGGACCCAAAACAGGGAGCTTGAATCAGAAGCACTAGAATAAGGGGAAAGCAGATGCATTTACAGTTGTTTTCAAGCTGCGGCCATAATGGATAATGTAATTCATCATTACTGGCTACACAACCAAAGTAGTATCATAAAAATGCTTTCAGCTAAAAGCTTCATTATAAGGGTGAATGATGTTTGCCTGAAATTTTGAAGGTTGCAATGCTCTGGTGGGCCAAAGAAATTGGGAATCATTGCCCTACAGAGAAGATCTTATTCTATTACATACAGTATTTCATTTCTGCTGATGCTTACTTTCCAGTCACTGGTATTTCTAAAACAAACATTTTGTTATACATATGGGATTGTAAATTTTGAGATACATACTTAACGCCCAAGTGGCCGTGCAACTGAAATTCAGTAAAAAGTTGTTGCCTGAGAAGCAGAGCAAATGAAGCCTAGACTCATTCAAGTGTACATCTCATGGGTGGATACATTCTCCTGTATTTAATAAAATTCAGGCTCCAACTGAGGCTTTCTCCATTCTTGGGACACTGTCAAGATCACTCCCCTGGATCTCTGGTGTCTCATGAGGGTTCCTCTGAAGCCTCAGCCTCTCCCTTATTACAGCATGTACACACATATATACCCAAAGTGATATTATAAGACTTGTTTCCCAGGGAAATGAGGCTAAACATGCCAAAAAATTACTTCTTAAGCCCTCACCCAGCCCTTGTGGCTATACCATGATATCACCCTCTCCACATTACTTCACTCCTATCCACCACCCACATCCTTCATGTCCCTTTCCCCTGCCATATGAAACATCTGCCCTAAGGGATGGGGTTGTGCTCACAGTACTGTGCTAAAGTCAGTGACCACCCCGCCTGCACTGTGGTTTAGGTTACAATTCAAGAAACCAAGTTGTTTGGCAAGTGGCCTTTGTGAGGGGGCCATAGTCTGTCCCACTGAAGATTAAGGAATTTGCAGCAACATTATTTGGTGGAATTAAGAAGTATTATTTTTGAATAGCAAACGTGTTAAGGTTGTAGCTGAGAAGCTATGTGGAGACATCCGTGTTGTCTTGAGCTACGTGAGCAGTGACTCCTCATGGCTCAGACTGCCAGTACCTGAGGAAGGGCCAAGGGACACCTGGGTTTTCACAGCAGACACAGACCAGGACTGCAAGACGTGAGAGGAAAGCCTGGAGCGGGGTTACATCCTCAAAGGTGTGGGCATCACACCCAAATGAACCCTAGGATGACTGCAAGGCTGATGTGAGGGTTCCCAGAGCTGTCACATATGGATCACATGGACACCTCACCACCTTCTGTGAGAACTCAGGCCTGAAAGAGCCTTCTTCAGGTGTCCCTCTGACCTGGCAGTGCTTTCTCATGTCCACAACCACTTTTCTGTAGTTTGGTTACTTTCCAGACTGCACTTTGTTAAATACAGATTTTTTTTTTCTATTCTTCTAGGCTTGGTTTTTGCTTCATTCCCTTGCTTCTGTAATTTTCTTTCTCACTGTGGTTTCCTCATTCCTTGCTCCTGCTCCAGCTGCAGCATTTGTACTAATCATTATTCCTTAAAGTGCTATTTCAGACCTGATGCAATAAAGTGCTGTACTTCCCCTCTTTTCTTCCCTAGCAGATGTCTTTATTTTGCAGGTTGTACTGGGAACATTGCTGACCAAAGGGCACACAAGTCTGGCACTAGCAGGCTATGTGGTTTGTATAAAATGCGTTCTCTAATGGTTAATGCATTTGATGGGCTTTCAGATATGCCATTAACTAGAGCAGTAAAATGCCTAAATACCTTTGACATCTTGACCCTTAATCTTTATCCTTGGTATCCCTTATTCAAGGTGAGGTTTTCTAATCTAAGACAAGCTCCCAAGGCATCATTTCTTAACAGACTTCATCCAGCCCCAGCACCCAGGTGTGATAACCCAGGGAAGCCATGCCCAACAGGAGTGGGTAGAGAACTGTACCCATGTCCAGTCAGTGCAACCATATCCTCTCTGCATTTGCCATGGCCTGGCCAAGGTAATTTGATGTTCACCTTGCTTCATAGGTTCGAACTACACTCGGACCCAAGTCACGGTGTAAGAAAGAAAAATCTGCATCAAAACCTCGGTGTGGAAACGGTCCCTCTGTCCTGAACAGCATGGCACGCTTCTGACTCAGCATGTTCCTCATGCCAGTTCACTCCACTGCTGCCAGGCCAGGATGCAGCACAGGTAAGTGAAACACTCTTGCTTTTGGCTCTTGCCAGTGCCCTGAGACTGAGGGCACAAGGCTTGTTCAGCCTGGATAAGAGACCCTGTCTGGAGCATGAGGATAGGCTGAGGTTTCTTCCAATCTGAATTACTCAATGAACTTGTTTGGTTCTGTAAGTTTGGAACAACATTTGAACTAAAAGCACTCTCACAAAATAAGTCCTGCCTATCCAGAAGCAGCTTGGTACCATTCCCTGAAAGTGCCCCCTAGGATGCTACTAGCCCATGGCCAAGCAGCTCAGAGCTGACAAGTGTACCCGCTGTGCTCTGGAGAAATGGACCTGTGAGAATTACTGTAATTCCTTAACGTACAATGAATATGACTCATGCATCCGGAGCAACAGCTGGCGTGAAGGAAACAATGTTCCCAGGCAGTCCCATGGCCCCTACTGCCATCTACAAGGCTGTCCAAGCCTCATGGGGAATAAGAGCTATCCCAGCTGCCAGATGTGTGCTTCCACCATTGTGTAGATGATGACTGGTCACAGAGATTGGTTCCTAGAGACTGCCTGGCACATCTACCCCGGTGCAGAGGAGATGTGGCTTGTCACTTAGAGCAAAAACCTGATTTCATTCAAATGAGGCAGTCACTAGCAAGACATCTGTACCCACTGTTATTTTGTGGTATTCTAGCCTATGTGCTACTGCCTCAGTTTGTTGGATTTGAGTCTGACCCAAAAAGCATCTCAGAGAGAGTTTGATAATTGAACAGGCAACTGCAGAAGGCTGGCAAATTAAGTCTTGGGACTGGTATCAAAGTGAGTTGTCCATCGTACAGGCAGCTGAATGGGCACGTCTGATTCCTAGTATGGATTTCCTCATTTGTAACGCTGCATCGCAAACCAGAATGCAGGTATGTACTGCCATGGAGACCCACTGCAAGGCAGAGCCCCAGCTTGACTCCACACCTGCCAATGTCACATGCACTTCACAGCACATACTGTAAATATGACATTATTCTCCATAAATGAGGAAATAGTCATCACTGCTTTCCACTTCCCTCTCCATTATCTCCCTCATTTTATGGACACGTTCACTGAGGAGTTGCTAAGGTCATTTCTGGTAGAGCGTAGAGTCAAACCCAGGACTCTTTTGTGGATGGATGAAATTTCAAGTACTTTGTCTTTCTGCATCATTGAGCTACAAAGATGTACTTGGCTCTGCCATATTCCATACAATAACCCAGGCACCCTATTCCCAACAGACTACTGCTGCAGAGCGAGCAGTTATCTGCCATCGGCAAATCCCAATTCACACAATTAAGAGCACTTTCTCCATTAGCTGAAACAGTAGGGGGTTTGTGCTCATGAATGTAGCAGGAAATCAACCCAGGATGTCTTGGGCTCAGGCACAGGCCGTTATAATCTATCAATTATATCACAACAAAACACAAGTGTTCCACATGCCACTCACTTGTCTCACCTCTCAATTGCTGCTGTCACACAGGGGCAAGCTTAACATTTGAATGAAATATCCAGAAAAAATTCCTGGAGGCATGCTAGCACCTGCCATCCTGCTGTAAAGAAGCAGACACTCTCTCTTCAGCAGCCAGAGATCATAACTTGTGGCTTAGCTGTGGGACTTACAGATCTTGAATACCAAGTCAGAGTGCCAAGTGCCAGAAGAGCCAGTGGGCATTTCAAGGGAATGTGTTGGTTAACCTTCTTGCCACACTCTCTCAGTTATGCCCTTCTCCCCTCCCTGCAGCATTTGAACTCCACTCAAGCACTGCTTGCAGCCAGAGCTGAATTCAGTGCTGGGCAGAGGATATGCTGTGGAAGAACTTCTGCACAAGGATTTTTAAGAGCATGTTGAAAAAGTGTCTGCTGGTGGGAGCAGACTGGAGGGGGGAATCAGATTCTTCAAACTAAGGAAGCTGGTGAGAAAAGTCTATCAGACCTCCCAGCACTGAGGCAACAGGACTGAGTTGCACCTCTATTAAGATGAACATCACAGGAGGTGCTGAGGTGTGTGGAGCCAGTCCCTTTTTGGGAAGGGAGGACAAGGACACAAAGCTAATGAGCCTGTTGCGGTGTGGGAAGATTTTCTATGGAGGCTTTTGTGTGCCTTAACACCACACAATCCATCTATGAGAGATGGGAGCTCAGAGAACGCTGAGGTGACCCTCTACAGAGCAGACAGAGCTGTCTCTTAACCTGCATAATCTGTCCACAGCAGTGAGATAGCAGAAACTGAGTGCACCTCAAGATGCCACCAATCCATTCAAACAACTTCCACAGCAGATCCTGTCTCTCTGCACTGCTACAGGAGTGTCAGAGTGCATCTTGAACTCTTGTCCTATACTTACCTACTCCTTACCCTTAAATTATACATATACAAAAGCCTTTCATGGACTGTGCCAATCACTTGTATGGTTCCAAGGGCAGAAGTTCCTGGGTTCTCCTACCCACACTCTCAATAATTCTACTAGCCATTTCTCATCCTATAAGGATGGGCAACCTGCTAGCATAGAACATGCTCACACACACTTTCGTGTCCCAGCTTGTGGCAGAGCCTGGGATACTTGCTAGAAGGTGTTCAGCAATTTTGCTGCCCAAAATGTGTTTGAGTTATGTGAGTTGTGCCTGGGCCAGTGGGGACTGGGTGTGGAACAGCATCTCTGTGAGTCACCAGGGGTCTGTCAGACCCAAAGGAAGGGTCGACAACAGCCTTATTTAACTACAGACTGTTGCGATGTTTTGTGCACAGACTCTGGATGCTTGTTCTGGTGGTGTATATGAGAAAGCTTGGGAGTTAGCCATGTAAATTTGGACAGCTGACCTAAAACATAAACATGAGTTCAGGGACTCTTATAAAATGAGAAACTATGCTGTTAAGCAAGAAAATGTGCAATGTGTTAGTAAACACAGCTCACCCTAGAGATTAGTCCATGTCATTGCTTAGCAATGCTATGAAATCATATATTCCCCTCCCATCCCTGGGCTAGACAGTGGAAATCAAGGGTGTTTAGTTTTCCTGCATATAGAGTTGCAATGTGTGTCTTCAACCAGAGCTATCATTTCCTAGGAAAAGCTAAGCACCCTCAGCACCACCAGAAAGGATGGCAAGTGCAGTTGCTGAGCACCTGAAAATATGGTTGTTGCTTTAGGTGGTAAGCATGAAAAAAGTGTCTGACTTTAGGCATCCACATTTGAACATGTTGGCCTTTAATTGCTTCAGCCAAGCTGACTCAGTGGGTCAGGATTTATGCCAGACCTTTTACGTGTAAGAAGAGGATAAATAGCTGTAAACAAAGCCAATCCAAAGGAAAAGGTCACTGCTTTCAACCTGTGTGAGAGAAAGCTTTTGAATTGGAAATGTTACTGATAGGAGGCAAAGCGGATAAGAAGTTGTGATTGCAAACCAGATGAGATGTCCCAGGAGAATGGAAACTGGGAGAGCTGGATGGGCAAGCTCAGATGACATGCTCACTTCTCTGGGCCAGTGCAGCACTGCAGAGACCACTGGACTTTGTTGGATAGAAGGGTGAAGGAGGTGAGAGACACATTTCTGGCACAACAACAAAGTGGACCAGATGAGCAAAGCAAGCCATAAGCAAAAAGGAAGGATGAAAGCACCATCAGAGGCCTTGGAAAGGGGGACAGGGTACAGCTAAATGACACAGACTTGGAGGGGCCTGCCTGGCTCTGAAAAGCTGAAGGAGGGGATAAATTTATGGTGGAAGTGTGATATCTTCTCAAATCCCATCTGGACAACTGACACTCACAAGTTCATTGACTTTAACACTAGCATACTCCCACCTTTAGAAAACGGAGTGTGTTCACTGCATCCAAACTTTAACTCTGTTTAAATATCTATAACTTCCCACAGCAAGAGGTACAGCTGTTTAACATAGCACTGGTAGAGCCCAAAATGCTCAATAAAATCTGTCCACTGAACCCAGATCTCCAGTAACTTTTACAAGCTTATCTTTATCTTCCTTTAGAAAGGTATAAGGTCATCTGCTCCAGACAAAACATATGGCTTGGCAGCTTTGGCTTCTGTGGGTACCTATCCCAGTTTGGTGGGAGAAGCTTAACTGCCAGGTGACACTGCCAGGTCTGGATGGAGACAAACTTTGTAACTCTGTGCCCATGCAAATCTGTATATGATGTACACAACATCTGTCCAGAGGCTCTGGGCCAGGGAGGCCTCTCCCACCATCCCACTCCCCCGGAAATGCAAACCTGGGAATGGTATGGCTCTGAATTAGCGTGGAGCCTGGAAATGACAAATTAACGTAAACTGTGAATTTACATACTTTTCACAGCCATTTATGGTCTTGACTGAGCTTATATAAAAGCCATGGTCCCTGGAAAATTTGGGCCTTTCTGTGAGACATTCCAGAGAAAACATCACGTGTTCATTTCATGAAGTGAAATAAGATCTTTGTTCTGCATGCTTTCCCCTCCCCCTCCCCTTTTTTCTGAATGAGGCAGTTTTGTCCAGGGATTACAAGCCAATGTTCCAATCCCTCACAGACGTTTTCCATTATCAGAGCTGCCTCTTGTCCTCCAAATCATTTTCCACAAGACTCCTGTAACTTGGGCTGGGAAAATAAGCCAAAAGCTCAGAAGAAAGGACCCTATTCCAGGCTGCTGACAAGACTGAAAAATGCTGCAGGGTGTTGCTGGGACCACCCAGCCTGAAGCATCCTCTGCAGGGGAGCAGCTGAAAAAGATGCTAGTGGTGGGAGGAGGCTCACTGTACTGTACAGGCTTTTAAACAGCTTGATAAATTAACTCTGATGAGGTATAATCACATTGTGTGGAACTGACTATAGAGACTGGTGGTAGACAACTGTGGCTGATGATTAACTCCACAGCGTACAGCACAAAGGGCCTTTGTGTTGCCCCCTTGAGACTTACTCATATTTTGTGAGCTGCCTCTGTCTGGGAGTCAAATTGCCCCTGCTGTAAAAAACTACCAAATGGGCTTGGAGGAAGGGAGGGGAAGCTCAGGGGAGGTTTTCTGTTGGGATTCTTCTTTCCCCTCCTCAAAGCATCATCCTTTGCTGGGGGATCACGTGTAATGAGCTGGGCCACCTACTTGCTGCACAGACCCAAGCAGCTCCCTGTCTGCAAACAGAAACCAGCTACTGGAATGGCATCAGGCTCTGCTCTGCAGACCCCTCGTTCCACTGAGCTCAGCGGCAGAGGGGTCACTGAGCTGGAAGGACCCAGCTGAAGTACACAGACAGCCCCTTTCTGCATCCTCACATAACTTTGCCATTCTGGCCCTTGGAGACTTCTGCTGAAGTTCCTCCAGTCATCATGGCACTGCACTCGGCATCAGGAATTAGTTTGACTTCAGACTATGGCTAGGAATTATGATCATGATATAATTTTGTATTAATACAAATACTATTATGATTAATTATATTAATACACATTAATAGTGTAAACTAAAACATAAATAATAAGTAAAATGAAATAATAAACTAAGATAGTGTAAACCTAAAAATAATGTAAATGCTGACTAAAAATGCATGATTACATTAATTCTTTTCTACAAATTCTTCCACTTGCATTTCCTTCATTAATAGTGGGTAAATAGGCATTCTGCTGCACAGAGCCACCTTCTGCTCCTGTTGTCCTGCTCTGATCAAGCATAAGGTTGGTTAAAGGCCTTTTTTTTTTTTTTTTTGAGCACAGATACAGCAATAGGAGAAAAAGCTGGCAAATTTAGCTAAGACTAATGGTATACTGCTTCACCTAGCTGATGCTTTCTCCCCTTTGGGGGTCATACCTCATTCATTCTTTTCTTGCATACATTATACTGCAATGGTAAGGTAAACAAAATTAAAAACAACTTGGTTACATTGCTTGGTCAGAGCAAAGATCAGACATTTTCCCCTAAGCAGTGGTGGTTTTTCTTGTCTGCCAAGAAATGCTCCAGCTCCCTCAGCTGAGGCGGTACAAGGGCAGGTGGGTCATAGATGATTTTGCTTCTGGGCAGAGACTCAGCTTCTGTAATTCTGAGAAACTCCGGACTAAGCAGATAGCAAGACAGCAGAGGGCACACTGCAATCACTGCAGCTACGGGTGGCTCGGGAGCAGCCTGTGGTTACGGCACACAGCGAGCACACACCGATGTCTCTGATGTACCTGTTCAAGGAAAAAGTACAGTGTGTCATGCACAGGAGAGAGAGCCCAGAAAAGGGTAGGGAAGAGAAAGGTAAGTGGGGAGCAGCGATGCTGTAGCTGAGGTGACAGCACACGGGCTGGCAGAGGCCATGTATGGAGCTCCTGAAGAGTAAGTGATGTGAGGAGGTCACTTGGGTTTCCACTGCAATGCAATCTGAAATAACTTCCTGTGTCCTGATGGTTCAGAGCATTTCAACTTGGCAAGACTCTCATCTATCCCATCTTCCAAAACAATAAAGTAAAAAAACCCTCCAAAATCAATAGCAACCGCAACAAATCCCCATGTTATGATATCAGATGGATCACCACCCAGAACAGTGGGGTTCAAGTAATTTCTAAGAGGGAACCTCTGTAAATGGATCAGCTGGAGGAGAGGCTGCTGCCTGTGTGCTGACAGCACATCCCACTGAGGTGGGTGGGCAGCAGATGTGTTGCTGCTGCCCAGCCACTCCTGGTGACTCTGTGACCCAGCCCTAGCTTCCCAATCTGATTCCTTTAGTCCTACCTTGTCCCAGTCCTTCCTGTACCTAGAGCTGTTTTTTCATCCCAGTCCTCTTTGCTCTCCAGTCACTTCTTCCCCTCCTAATAATTGCTCCCTGCTTGATTTCTCTCCTTGCCCCACCAAAATACCTATCTACCTTCAGCTTTGAGGCTCAGCCTCCTTCCACTTCTCACCACCATTCCCCCGAATATCCACCTCCTGATCCCAGGCTCCGTCCTCCAGCTCCTTGTCCAGTCACCCACCTTTCCTCGTCTCTTTCCTTGGACTGTCCACAGCCCCTCCACCTCAGCTGCTTCTGGTTGCATTTCCCCACTCTCAGTCTGATCTCCCTCACTACTCCAGATCCTGCTGCTCCTGTACTACACGTTCCTGGTCACCCTTTGCTACCCAGTGCCTTCTCCCTGTTTCATGTCCTGAAGGCTTGTCCCAACATAACCCATTTCCTTCCCACCTGGTCCTCCCTAGTCTGCATTGCAGGAAAATGTCTTTCCTTCCCCAGGCTGCCTGGGCAACTGGAAAGGCATCAGAATAGCACAGAAATAACAGGCTCCCTGCCTCCAGCTGGGAATCAAGTAGGCAAACTCATCCATCCTGCGAATAAGCTCATGCTGCTGCCCTCACCCAAACCTGTGAAGATCAAAGCAGGTACCCACACACCCATCCAGCGTGCAGGAAGTGTCAGGGCCACTGCAGTGGTCTTTGACTGATGTGAGAACATGGAGGTATGGACATCGTGTTCATCCTCAGACACAGCTCCATTTTACCTTCTCAGGGTTGATTACCTTTCAAAAGGAAGTACTGCTCTGTAGGAAATGCCTCATTTTAGTGTTTGTGTATGGAAACACACTAAAGCAAAGCTAGCCCTCTTAAGACAGCCAGATTTGTATCCTTGGGAAAAGCAATAGATGATTTCTGGAGAAATTTACATCCTTGGTTCATTTCCTGATGGGAGATTGGAAAGACCATGAAACCTGTGGCTGCAGTCTTGCATTCCTAATAATGGTCTTTAACTTCAACTGGCCTTCCTGATGGAGAGATTAGATTGCACCAAAGCTTTCTATCATTTCACAGTCCTGTAGAGTGCAGAAAACACAAGCTAAAGCCATTTGTTTCCCTTTCCACGCTGCTGGCAAGGCTGATCTCAGTAAAATAAAGGCAGAAGGAAATAGCCTGGAGCTGGGAAGGCTGAGTAGACCAGAAGGAAGAAAAAAGTTTGGCCACGGCTGGGACAAGGGAAAGGAAGAAAAAGAGAGACACTTTTTTGGGAACATACTGGACTCCATCTGAAAAAATACCTGCTATTTCTCTAAAATAGCAGCCTTTTGGAGCATTTTCTGCAAAAGAAAAACATTCCAACAGGCACATTCTTTTCTTTCCTTAGAGGTCTGACCACTGGTAGATCCAACAAGACAACCTCTCTCTTACAGTGTATTACAAAACTTTGTCCTGGCTGCCAAACATTCACCGTTTGTTTGTACTGAAATTTTCCATTCTTGCTTTCCGTCTCAGACATGTACTTCCTTTTAAATTCTTACAGAAATAGCATCCTTGTGTTCTGAAAAGGGCTTGGGAAAAGAATAGTTTTAACAGTGCAGATTTGTTTTTTCAACCATTCCAGAAAGGAGTAGAAATTCAGGCAGCTGAAGCAAGAACTTTAGATGAGAAAGAGGACCCAATCCTTACATTTTTTTTTCTTTCAGATCCTTGGCTGACTTTATCAGACCCCTCAGGAAACTGAATTTATCAGCACAAATACCAGTCGTTCTGGGCTACAGCTAACTGATTCCTGTGACCAACTGGTAGAAATAACCAGTGGACCCTGGCTGAAAACTGGATCCTGATTCTTTTGATTTTACAGAGGAGTTCACACTCCTAAAACTTGGCAGCCTGGTACATTCTTTAAGACAAAAAAGAAATAAAAAAGCTCTTTCTCCACCCTCTCACGACTTTCCTTTTTCTTGCAATACTTGCAGTGTTGTAGCAAGACTGTGAAATGTGGTAGGGTACATAAGTCAGGAAAAGATAACTTTTTGTTATGGTCTCATGAAAATCTGTTCAGATTTTGGATTGAAGTACAAAATGTCACAAATTTCCATTTCCCATCTGTGACTGGCACAGCACAGCTTGTGATTCTGGCCACTTGCCACAATTCCGTGACAGTTTTATTGCCGTGTGTGTGAGTTCTGGCCCTGTGTCCTGCTCTACCACTTTCCAGAGAACTTTGGTCCAGCTGATCTATTGCCAGCTGAGATGTGGCCAAATGAGATACAGGAAAACTCTTTGATTACTGATGTTTAGGTGCATGCGTATTTCTCCCTCACCAAAATGAAGGGTTGGATTCCTAGAACACTGGCCCATAGTATCCTTGTAGCCTACACAGGGTGGTATGTACTGGATGAGTGGACTACAATGAGTAAAAAACAGGCTGGACAGGTGAACTCAAAGTGTAGAGGTCAACATTCCAAAGTCTAATGGGAAAATGGGAAGTCACTTATGAGTAACATTCCTCAAGAGACCAATACCATTTAACATCCTTATCTACAGGAGGAAAAGGAGGCAGAGAACACTTTGAAGAGTTCAGAGATGATACAAACTCAGACTAGTGATGTGTGTGCTGGAGGGCAGTGCTGGCATTCAGAAGAACCTAAATAAGCTGAAGAAAAGAGCTGGCAGAAACCTCACAAAGTTCAACAGTGACAAGGGCAAAGTTTTGCACTGCTTCCCAGTGCAGCCTGGCTGCTGACTGCCAAGAAAACACCTTTGCAGAAAAAGGCTTTAGGCTCCCAAAAGACTACTGATTGAAGTCAGAAGTGCCCTAAAGCAGGCCAAGGGCGTGCTGGGCTGCAGAAACAAAAGAGTAGGTCAAGTATTTCCCTTTATTCAACACTCATGAGGCTGCATCTGGAGCATTCTCTCCTGTTCTTATCTTCCCAGGTTATGAGTGATATTGATATACTGAGTGGGATCCACCAAGAGAATCTGAAGCACTTAATGCTTAAGGAGAGCCTGAGGAACCCGGGTTTCTTCATACTGGAATAAAGACAGTTGCTTGGGACTTACTTGCTGTCTTTGACCAAAGGAAGGGTTATGAGAGAGTCAAACCCTTCACAGAGGTCCAGGTTAAAAGGATGAGAGGCAATGGATGCAGTCACAGCAAAGGAAATTCCATAGTTTATAGTCTGGTGTGGTAAGTGCATATTCCCAGACTCATTCCCCTTGTGTGACACACATTCTGGGGATGTGGACCCCCTTTCCCACCAATTCTGTTTGCTAAAACCAGTGCCTGAGACATCTGAACCCTCCCAGTTAAGTAACCCCTCTCTCTGGGAGCTCACTCTTTTGGCTAAACCCTTCAAAGACAGTGCAGCAGGACTGAAAGCAGCACAAGTTTCAGGGAAGAATTTCTTGATCTCATTGAACAGTTTACATTCCTCAGTGTCCTAAAATGGTCAAATTACAGACCTTTGAAAACAACAAAATCTCCATGAGATGCTGGTATTTTTGTTGAGCCTGGCAATTTTGGATGAGTCAGGACTGACTTGTCTTGTGCAAATGCATATTGGATGTGATGCTGGTTAGCCCACTTTCAAAATTTACTCTCTTTTCTCCTCCCTGCATGCTCTGGTTGGAGAGTGAGATTGCACAGTCCTGCTGTCCATCCTCCTTCCCTTGTAAAACTGTTGCATTTTTGGCATGATAGGCCAAAAATTAGGTGACAGCTGGAACCAATGCAAAATATCATTTGATGTTCAAAGGGAAGAAAAAAAGCATTACCTCTTCTGATACCTGTTGTAGATGATGAGCTATTCTTGCTTCCATGCTTGTTTGTCTCCTCATGGAAGTGTGAGAAATTTGAGAGCTTCATGCTGGGCTTTCAGAGAAACACAAGAGTTGGCAAAGTTTTTCTTTTGTTTTTTAGTCTTTGGTTCTAGCTGGGTCATGTTTTCCATTTTTTGGTCTGAAACCACAAGTTTCATCTTTGAATTAATGAATGTCAAAATTCATAGAATCATTTAGGTTGGAAAAGACACTTCAGATCATGGAGTCCGACTGTAAACCTAGCACTGCCAAGTCCCACCAAACCACATCCCTAAACTGCAGTAGTGAATAGTCAGTCTCTGATACTGGGTACCATATCAAATGCCCAGAGTCTTGCACTGTCTTACATGCACATACACAAACAAGAGGACATGGGATTCCAAAATCACTTGATTAATGTCTCTTAAAATTTGCTTCCCCATTTCACATCCCACCTACAAATGGGAAAAAGGCTCAGAGCATGACATACATTGCCATTTGATTCCAATAAGGGGCAGCTGGAGGAGATAGTGGACGGAAGAAGATGAGCTTGCCATTGCATTTGAATTCTACTGTGTCATTTAGCGAGCACAGCCCTTGTGGTGTAAATGGCCTCCCTGCTGGTGATAACATTTGTAAGGCCAGCTCAGAAACTGTAGGTGATAACATTTGTAAGGCCAGCTCAGAAACTGTAGGTGATAACAATTAATGGCACAACTCTGTGTGCATCCACCGATACCTGGCTCCCCACTCCTCACAGTCTGCCCCTGTCCTCCTGACACGTTAATCACACAGACAGCACTTGATATCCCAAGGACTTCTCCTGGACCCTCTTACCCTACTGTCTTTATCTGAAGAACTGCAGGCATCATTGTATACTGAGTGAATGCTGCCTTTGTGGGATTTGACACAGTGCCATAAAATTTGTTAGATAATGGTGTAGCTGAACAAATCCTACCTTTTGACAATAATTCACAATAAGTGTGGTATCCTTTCTAGTGAGTACATCAATTGTCAGTTTCTGCCAATAATGCAAACGGTGGTTCATCTCTTGTGGTACTGTTTCTCTTTGAGCAGCAATGTCCAGTATTTCCTTCTACCTGTGCTTTCACACCATGTCAAAAACTTATGCTTCCTTGTCTTTCTTTTTATTAAGCATTATAGCAAAATGCCCTTTACCAATCTTTTTTTTTTTCCAGATCCATTTTGGTAGGAATCACTATTTCTCCTCATGTTTCATCCTTAGTATCTTCTCTGCAGCCTCATTCCAAAAGTCTGCAATAGCCAAGGGAGCTTGTTATTCTTGTGCAGGCCACTCTGCTCTCTTTGCTTCCTTTTAAAACACATCCCACACTCTGCTGCTCTTGCTATTACTGATAACTTGAATGTAGACATTGTTAAGTGTTGGACTTTCAGTATGGATTCCTTCCTCAAACTCTTTTTTTCCTATTCTGCATGAAATTTCAAGGAAGATATACCAGAAGAACTTGTCTTTCCCTGATTATATTTTCCCTTTCAAATAAAATCTTTCTATTTTAAGTTACGTGTGAATTACTTGCTTCTACAGGAGTGTGAGGCTTGTGAAGAACATCTCCTAAGAGACCGTGAATTTCTTGCAATGTTAGCCTATGGCCCAGTATTGTGACAGAGAAAACTCTGACATCCGGACAACGGCAAACAAGTGCTTTTCTGAGAATATAGTTTTGCAGCACTGGCTTCACTTCATCCATAAGCTACCAGAGGTTCTTCTTACTACTTGAATTGTCTGGTGTGGTATTTTCCTTGCTTTTGCTGATTTAGCCTGATTTCAAAGCAACTGCTTTGGAGGTCTTGTTCAAGGTTTTCTCGCAACTATCCCTTCTTAATCTTCCTCAGTTATATCCTTCCCCAGTTCATGAGCCATGCATTTATGCTGCTCATGGTATAAATCTTGATAGGTATGTCGATATTCCCTGTGCAGTTGCTGACTTGGAGAGGGAAGTTGCTGTTCATTAGCTGCTTTCTTTACTTTGCATCAAATCTGATGTCTTCTCTTTCTGCAGCATGGACAAAATAATTCAGTTCCTTTGCATGGATTTGCATTTTGCTGTGACTCAATTTTAGGCTGCACTCTCTGCTTCTTGGAGGTAATGCTGTTAGTTTTGGGGGGTTTTGCCATGTTTTTCTCTGAATCTGTCATGCATAAGAATGTCATCAAAAGTGACTCCTGCCCTTCACCAGCTTTGTGTTATTTCAGGAATCTTTTGGGAAATACCTCCAGGATAGGCAGCATTTTAATAAGCAGACAATTGAAATGCTGTCTTCTTAAAGTCATTAACATCCTGCTTTCTCGGTCCAGCCTGAACTGCTTGTGCCCAGATGGAGCATTTAGTACATGTAGTATATTTGGTGTAGAAAACAGATAGGTGAACTCATCTCAGGTATGTAAAAAGCAATGTTTTATTCCTTTCTTTCTATCTCAATAGCCTTTGCAGCTACAGATTATAATTATATTTCTCTCTTTCCCTGTGATTACTGTGTAAAATCATTCCAGTGCTTTCTCCACTTCCTCAATTGTCTTTAGCTGCAGCACAGGCTTGGCTCCCCAGCCCTTTCTGTGTCTTACTGGTGGTGGATGTCATGGTATGTGTTCAGATTTTAGGTAGTTGCTGCTCTCTTGTAGGGAGGGGTTGTATTTGAACCTCAGGGGAGCCTGGGATGTCATCCTCAATGATTCCTGCCGATTCAATTCTGCAGCAGAGGAGAAATCATCCATCATTCTCTGCTGCAGCACAGCTCCACTGCTGGACAAGTGCTCCAGGCCAGCCTGGCAGGCACAATGAAACCACAGCAGGGAACAGCAACGCCCAAAGTGAAGAGGCAAGCCTGAGGTTCAGCCGGGAAATTGAGAGCCCGTGGCAGGGTCAGGGCTCTCATCAGCAGGGTACCAGCCTGGCAGGAACACGGCCATAGCACAGCTCAGGCAGGAGCCAAGCATGAGAGAGCCGGGACTTAAAGCAGTTCCCAGGATAAGGAGGGGGGACCTCCCATGGAAACATCTCAGCAGAGCTATGCAGGGGATCCTCTACAAAAGCTTCTCCCAGCTCTTCTTTCTGCACCAGCTCTGACCAACCAGCTGGTCTGAAGCTGCCAACCAAAATCCTTGAGGGCCCTGACAAACTCTCCATGCCATGACTTCAAATTCCAGGAAAGCATTTGATTTTCTCTACTGTGAGGGAGGCTTTAAGACTTTTTATCGTTTCAGGTACTGAAGGCTGTTGGTCCCAGAACAAGGTTTTTCTGGCATTTCTATATCACAGCACTGGAGATATTTTGACACCTTGATGTATTCGTGTCTGAAACACTGCATTTTCCTGCTATGCCAAATGCAGATCTCTGCATCCTGCCAGCCTCACAGTGGTGTTCATGGGATGGCTCAGGCTGTGCTTCTCCCTTACTCTGTCCCAGGGTGGCGCCTGGCCTGTGTCCCCATGAGAAGATCCAGTGTCACTAGTGTGACTCCTAGGCCCTGTTATCAGAATTAGAGATGCCTCAGCACTTTTTTCCTACAGTCATGGAATATACTGAGTTGGAAGGGACCCATCAGGATCATCAAGTCCAACTCCTGGCCCGACAGGAAGAGTGCAGTGTCACTGCTGATGAACTGCTGTCCTTGGAGGTGCTCTGCAGTCACACATGTGGGTGTGGCCAGGGACCTTTCCATCTGCTCAAATGACGAGCTCTCACCTGGGTTCTGGAGAGCCAGGTCTGCCTGTTGCTTTGCACGGTGCAATGCATGACACCAAAGTCCTGCTGATATACCTCTGCTGTTTTCTTCTGCTACCTCCCTCCTCTCTCAGCATTGCCAGTGGCATTCTGTTGTCTTTGTCTCACCATTTTATGAGGTACCACCACTCAACATTTTCTTCTAGATTATGCCTATGCTCTCTGAGTCCCCTCTATTCAACTGCTAAATAGCTCTTCCTTGCTAATTTTCCTTGTGCCCCTTTCTGGTCTGACCCTGCTAAAACCTTCTCCTTCAGTGCACCATTCCTCTCTGTCAAAGCAGAGTTTTCCTTTTAACCTCAGGTCACCACTCATCACTAGGCTCTTCCTGCCCAGGTTTTTTTTCCTTGATAATTTGTGTTTGTGCTGAAATGTTTTCCTTTGGTGAGCTATGCCTTCTGTTCATTTGCCCTGAGTTCCTCACCAGTCATCACAAAGCATTCAGCTCCAGCCCAACTCTTTTGCTGTCTTTCCAGAAACCCCCCATGCCCCTGCTCTGCTCCCCTCTTCTCCTTCCCTCATCTCCTGCTCTCCTCTTAGCCAATGCTTGTATTTCTGCCCACATCAAGGAGGGAATCAACATCTTACCAGCTACTACTTGGAGGACATTTAAATGTTGCCAGCAACTGAAACCATCCTGCTCCTGCACCTCTGCCCATCAGTGATGGCTGGGCAGTCACTCAGATCAGCACACTCATCCCACAGACATTTTATTGGGTTAATTTCTAGCCAAATAACTCAGCTGATCTGATTCACTCACAGACTTTCATATTAGGTCCAAGTCAGGGGATAACAGGTGGCCAGAAGCCCCCAGGGGAGTAGAAGACAAGTGGGACAGCCCCTTTTGTCAGCACTGCAGCATCAGGGAAGCTAAACAGGACCATTCATCATGCCCTGGGACCAATCAGTGACAAGGGGATGCTATTTGGCTTCTTTGAGCAGCCCAATTACTATCACAGGTCTTTTGCCCTGCAGGAAGAAGTTTAGACATCTTTCTTTCTAAGTAACACTATCAGGGGACCAGGAAATGATGCCATATAGAGGTAATTATGCTCAAAAGCACAATCAGAAGAAAAAATATGCCCGCTGCCTCTGCAGGCATGAAGTCCAGTGTCAGCAACAGTAAACACATGCCCTGAGCCATAATAAAAATAATAAATAACAGCAGCAATGAGGACTGCTTTTATTGTGTTAATCTGGAAGAACTCTGATGGGACACTGCCTTGGTAGGAGTATAAAATTCGTGTAAAGTCAGAGCAAAAAGAAGAATATGACTCTTACTTCATGCAGGCTGTTCAAGAACTCCCTAAAATCAGCGGAAAGTCATTGTATTGCTTGGCACCTGCCCAAAGTGATTTCATTTTCTTCTCAGGATTAAGATGCATTAATAGCCTGAGGGCAGCAGTTTCCTTGCCAAAAAATGCCTTTCTTCCCCCATCATCTCCCAACTTGTTTTAAATATGAGGGCTTGCAGGTCAGGAGTGAACACTCAGCGAGTATTACTTGAATTATCAAATGCAAGTGCAGCAATATCATTTTCTTTCAAGCAAACACTGAGTTAATTAAAATGTGCACTCTGAACTTGTCAAATTTCACATTATTCATGAGAAAGGTATGGGTCTGTGTATTGCAAAGGCAAACTAAAAATAATCAGAGATATAGAACCAGAAGGGCAGTCATTAAGACTAAGGCAAAGCTCTGTCTCCAAGAGTGTCATATACCCTCAGACCATTCTCTAGTCCCAACCAATATAACAAAGCTGGCAAAAGCCTTCATGTAAATGTGATTATGCTGGCCACAAAATCCTTTTGGCCAGAAAGCTGTCTCTCTTTGGGGAGACAGCATAACCTGTATGGGCCAAAGCACTCCTGCTGATCAAATTGTGCTCCAGGAGGCAGCAAGGCTGGTACAGCTAGGTGGAGGTGGCATTCAAAGGCTGCAGTGAGAAAAGTTTCCAGCTCTCAGAGGCCCATTCTAGAAAATGAGGGCTACCATACTTCTGCCATCAGCTTGTAGACTCCTGTTGTTCCACTGAGGTGACTGTTCCATAGCAGGGCCATGATAGCAGGAGGCACATCTGCTATTGCCTGCATCTCTGTACCACTATGGGTACCTGTGCAGGTCTCCCTCTGGGTTTTGAGAGGGAATCGAGGACCAGAGAGCCAGTGTGTGCAGTGGGACTGGACAGATGGGAGGTAAAAAACTGAAGTGCTCAGCACCACCAGTGCTAACGTGGAGCTAAAGTGGCAGCAATTTCCATGTTGACAGAACCAAAGCATTTTTACTGTAAGGTTTTGTTCAGAGGACACTGAAAAGGGAAGAGGAGAATAGAACTTACCTTAAATACCACATGAATAAACATCTGTACACCAAAAGAGACCAAAGAGATTACTTACCCTTTTTTCTCCTTCCAAACTACTTTCTATTGCTTTGCTCTTAAAATCTGAGATCAACTGATCTGTGACATACCAGTATAAAATTTGCCTTCTCTCCACTGCACCTGTCATTCTCCAGCAAATTGATCTGAAAACAGAAATTCATGTTAGTCATCTGAAAATCTTAAGCAAGATGTTTTCTTTCTTACCTGTATAAATTTGGGTCAATCTTTTCTGCTTCAATGTATTTATTTGATAGCTGATGGAAGCCAAATAGCTACCTGCAAAGTATGTGGCCAGTGAAGGTTGGCCAGTTTGCAGTATATCCAAGCTAGGTCAAGACCAAAGGCTTTCTTGTGAGATGACATGGTCTGCCTGTTTAAATTATGCCGTTTTCCCTAACTTGAAAGAACTGGAGGAATACTTATAAAAGATTCTTAGAGAAGATCTGGTAGGTCGAGGTGAGGTGTTCTTGCAATAGGTTGCAGCAGAGACAAAGTAGATATTTTATGAATCATTTTGTTGAGGTTTATGTTAAAGAAAAAATGTGTGCCTACCAGTGACTCTGGGAATGTTAGTTACTTATGCCTTGCTAGGAAAACAGGCTGTCTTACCAACAAATGCATTTCCCAATCCTCCATGCAGGTAAAATAGAAGGTTAGAAAACTCCTGGCAGTAGATGAAAACTGTCTGGAATGGAGGCAGGATGGCCAGCGGCACACTGAATCCATCCTAGAGGCACTGCCAAAAGACACTGGGGCTGCAGCAGCCATAGGGGGACAGGGGAGCTGCTGTGGCACAGATACTGCACTGCAGAGACTGGCTGGGACTGCATAAAGTATCTCTGACCAAAGGCTGAGTATAAGAGTGTGGCCAGGGGCTGACATCAGGTCTATACCAGGAGACAGGCAGGGATTCCTTCCACATCTTTCAGAACAGGAGCTCCAGGAAACGGCTTCAGCAATATGGGCTGGGTACCATACAGGTACTGAGCAGCCTTGCTACACCATCCTGGTCTGCTGGGAAGCATCTGTTCATCCCCAAAGAGATGTTCTCTTTTGTCTGCCTGCCCCTCCACAAAGGAAGCAGCTATGTGTGAGGAATTTGGTGCATCTATTCTGTGTTGAGTTGAATAACAGAGGAGCGTTTGTCTCTCCTCTGAAGGCACCACCTGCAATGAAGGTCACCCTCACAGACACTGTAAGACTTTAGGAGATGTGTTGGAAGAAGTGTAGGCATTAAGCAGAATGAAGTATTTCATTGTAAGGAAGATTTCAACAAAAAGGAAGGTGATCCAGCATCCAGCTACAAAATAAAAACAAGGCAAAACATGACTAAGAAAGGCATCCAGAAGGAGAGGAATTCAGATGGTGCATTGAAATCCCTGAAGGCTCATACCAGGAAGAGATTAGTATAGGTATCCTTGTAGAATGAAAACAAAATAGCACTTCAAGTGCTTGCTGAAATAACAGGCAGAAAATAGCCCTCTTGGGGCACCAGGTTTTAAGATGATGCTTGTCTTGATTGAGGAAAAATCTGAAGGTATGAATGGGCAGAGTGCCATGCTTCTATGGAGGACACTGGATCCTGACAGCCTGGAACAGCTGGAGGCAAGGGAGATAACATTGTGGTTGTAGCTACAACCTTGAAACTCAATGTTTATGTGGCACAGGTGGAAATTAGACCTCAGGACTATCCTGCCATGGGCAGAATATGAGAGAAGAAGCCAGTAAGAAGCCAACTCCTTGCCTGTTATAGGTGGCAAGGAGTCTTTGAAATATCTCATTTCATCAAAGACAGAGATAAAGAAATCTCTGATTATGTGTCACCAGTATCTCAGAAATGCAATTGAGAACCAGGATCCTGTTGGGCTGGATGCTGCCCAGAGGACACAACCCCTACTATGGGTTTCTGCACAGAGCTGAGAGCTGACTGCATCCACTCCATGTCAAGAAAACCTCTGGCCAGCGTGTCCATATGTTGTGGATGTGTAGCAATCCCACTCCCTTTATTGGCAGCTTTGTACTACCCTTTGAGGTGTGACTCTCCCTTCAGTAGCTATCCCAGAGACTTTTGAGGGCTAATTTTGTGAAGCAGTATCAGGCTGCCATAGTTGGATTCACTACTGAAAGCTCTGCAAAGAGCAGATGGGACCAGAGCAAACATTAGCTCTGTTCAAACAACAGCGAGTCCAAAAAAGACAGGGGCAGGAGAGAGAGCTTTTTTACAGCAGCAGTTCACCCCTGGCTGTCCTCCTGCCTGCCTTCCTACCACAGCCAGACATCCAACTTTGGCTCTGGGGCTGGCAGGCCACTGACTACAGCACCTGACTCTGCTCCTTGTCACCAGCCTCTTCTCCAGGCTACTTATTAAGGTTGTAAGAGAGCTGGAGCCAGTCAATAGCAAGAACACTTGCTATGCTCAAATGCTCTGCCATCCTTGCAGGTTTGCCTGGCTTGATTTTTCTAGTTGGGTGATGCAGAGCTGGTTTTCGTAACCTGATCTTCTCTGTTTTCCTTTTTTCCCCCCATTTTACTCATCAAAAGGCTCATCAGCCCCTGTTGCCTTCAGGGTGAATATTAATCCCATAATCTGCTGCAGATTTTGTTTGTGTTGAAATGCCACCTGTGTAAACTTATCTCTGTCCAGGCCATGCAGATCTTGGTACACGAAGACTTGCAACTGCACTGGGGAGGCCAAATGGGAAATGAAAAAGAAGTATCTTCCAAAGACCACCACCAAAGATGCCAGCCAGGGGCAATACAGAGTGAAATTAGACTTGCTGAAAGCTGCTGCATGGCAGGCAGAGGAGTCTCCTGCATTGGCTCCAGCATTGCCTTTGTGAGGGTGAACAAGGGCCATCACCATCACCATCCTGCCATGCATGGGAGGGTTCTGCCTCTCTCAGTAGCAGGACTGCCTGGGAGCTGTTGTCCTCACCACCGCTCTAGCCAAGCAATGGCCCACTCCAGGTCAGGTTGCATCTCTGTTATTAAATAAAACAGGACAAGGTTCAAGAGCTGAGGGGCATGGCATGAGTCATGTTAAGCCACCTAAATTCTCCACCAAAACAGGGTGGCTGTGTTCAAACCCCTCTTGCCCGCCCCTGCGTCCATAGACCTAGAGATGCTGTCAAACACCAGGAAAGGTGCTACCTATATTCATGCAATAAGTTCTTCACAGCCTTAAAAGTGAATGCTGGGCTTGATCCCAGACCTGTCCTGGGGCTCTACGGTGAACAGAAACTGACACCAGACTCAGGGTTAATCGGTTCATTAAGAAAGAGATGGGAACTGCTCCTTCACAAGTCCTTACTCAAAGGAGGTGTCCAGGCCTTTTCTAGGCTGGAGCTGACTGGCACAGGTCAAAAGGGTGGGCAGGGAGCATAACCATTAAGTCACACAAATGTTTAGTTTTGCTGGTATAGATGAAGCCTCTGCTAACACAGCTGGCCAAACCTGGTGCACTTCTGCAGGGGCTCTGACTGACTGGTAGCCCCATTAAATCAGCCAAGGGCAAACCATGCCATTTGGAAGCAAGCCATAAAATGAGCAGAAAACATGTTTAAAAGAAAACTAACTCAATTTAAAACTTAAAACATAGGGCTCTGTGTGTGTCAACCAGGATCACTCAGAACTAGGAAGGCATAACAAATATCCCTGGCTGAGGTGCCTTGAGATCTCCTGGAAGCCCAAAGCTCATTTCATTCATTCTTCTGTGTGCAGCAGCAGAACCATATGCCAAGTGCTAGCTGCAAATTGAAGTGTCTGAACTCCCTCCTGGGCAAGGAAAATGTCCTAGCTGTGTGAACAAAGGCATTGGTTAAGACTGGAAGCAAGCTGGCATATTTGAAAAAAGGAAAAACTCCAAAAATATGTATTTTTCCTTCAAATTTTATCTTTCCCCTCACAGTCAGTGCAGGCTGTTGAAATAAAAGAAGTGCTTCTGCCATACTGGGGAGCACCGCTCCTCTCAGGGAGGTGAAGAGCTGCTCACGCAGAGGCATAGGAGAGGTGGACCTTTTGCAGACTCCTTCACCAACCTCTGTTGATGCATTTCATCCCTCAGCTCTGCTAAGCCCACTCCTCCAGTACAGAGGCAAGTGTGAGGGGGGAGCACACATACTGCTGAGACTCACACCAACGAGTAGTCACACCTCGTATCTTTGCTCCAGCCAAGCAGTTTGGGAGATGGAGGCACTTGCAGGTGGAGCTCTAGAGGCATTGCACACCCCTCCTCACCATCCTGTTACACTGCAGAAGAGAACCCTTGAAGAAGAGTTACTTCTCCCTTAGAATCACAGTATCGTAGAATGGTTCAGGTTGGAAGGGACCTTAAAGTCCATCCAGTTCCAACCCCACTGCCATGGGTAGGGGCACCTTCCAGTAGACCAGGGTTCCTAGATCCAACATGGCCTTGAACACTTCAAGGGACAGGGCATCCACAACTTCTCTGGACAACCTGTTCCAGTGCCTCACCACCATCACAGTAAAGAATTTCCTCCTAATATCTAATCTAAACCTATCACCATGCAGTTTAAAGCCATTAGAGACAAGTCTGCCTGCTTGTACAGACAGGACAATCAAACCAGATGGCTGCCAGCTCCCCTGAAGTCCTTGTGCCAGAGCCAGCATAAGGTGGAGAACGGAAATGTTCAGGATGCAAGTGGCAGAGGAACTGAGAGAGTTCCCCTTCCTAGTGTGTGTGGGGGTGGGTAATGATAAACTCACATACAAGCCTGGTGGGGAATTTATGCTGCAAGACTCTTTGCAGAAATCTAGGGGCATCCCCAGTGCAGCATGGGGTGCACACCTGGGTGTGTAGGGTGACCTGACTTTGCTTTAAAAATAAACCTTCTTGAGTACACTTCTTTTTTACCTTTGTCTCCTCTGACCTCCTCCAGTAATCCCTCTTTTTAGGATTTTGCTAAAAGTCATGACAAACTGGGAATCCCCTTCTTTTTCTCCTACAGACCAAAGTAATTCCCTGCCATAACCTCTCCCCTGCCCTATCCAGTTCTGCATGTACCAGACAGCAAGAACTTGTCTGGATCCTGGCTACATTGCCCTTGCAGGACATGATGTGCTTCAAATGCAGCTGACTGCACTGCACACACATCTGCCAGGAGAGGGGAGTGAGATGAGGCCAGGGGAGATGCAAAAGGCTGCAGCACAGGCTCTGCAGGGCTGTACAGACCACCAAGGACTGCTCTGGATGTCTAGCACTGTGTCCCTGAAAATATGCACCCAAATTCCAGGCTTCGTTGCTATAGTAAGTGAGCCAGTTTTTCTCCCCACATGCCAGGAGATCAGTTAATAATGTGCTGTATTGCAGATCAGCAGCCAGGTCACAGCAAGAGCAAACAATTTCCCAAGGACCATGAAGGGAATTTACAGCAGCACAAAGGACTGAATCTGATGTTTCCACTGTGATCCCTGCCTTTTTGCAGCTAAAGCAGGTGAGAACGGCTAGAACATTGTGTGAAGTTTCTTTCAAAAGTTGAGGGTGTTCTTTGAGAATGAGAAGATGACACAACACTGCAACATCCACTAAACAACATGGATTTAAAGCTGCCTAAGATGAGCACTTTTGCATTTTGTTTCCCTCTAGTGAGGACATAATGAAATATAGGAGCCTATAGGAACCTATAGGAGCCTATAGTCTATCAGACACCATAGAAAATGAAGGAATCTTTCCTAAATGGCACATATTGTTCACTAATCCATCTTCTGATGCCTCATATAAAACAGACTGCCCATGAGTGTCTAGACTGGCACTTAACATGGTGTTTTAGTGTGGTTGAAGTAGGTGTTACAAGTAAACAAATTCTAAGATATCAAAATAATCAGCCACGTCACCTCTCAGACAGAAAAGCCTCCCAGCATGAGGCTGCTTCTTGTGGTTCTCCACTGCATAAAAAAGGAGCATCCTCTACAAAATCATGTTTCCCCATCAGCTGCAAGGAGACACAGATTTTCCATATCTTTTCCTGCTGCATTGTTGCTATGATTCTACAGGGACTAATGAACTGAGGCAGTATTTTAATATGTAGTTATAAAAAATCCCTTTGTAAGCTGAACCTACATAGGCCAGACATATTTGGGTGGAAAAGGCTGGCTCTAAATATATCATGAAATAGATAAATAATTGCAGGGATTAACATACTGAGTACATGTGACAAAAATACAGTCTCCAAACAAGAAACATCCATGCAAAACTGAAGGGTAGAACGGAAACTGAGAGTACTCTTTTCTAGTGATTCAGAATCCATAAAAATTGCTTCCAAATGGCAAGAATAACTTTTGCCTCTTGTGCAAAAAGAAAAGCTGAAAGTCCTCCTCCAAACAGCAATTTTTTGGTCCTACTAGCACTTACATGATTCTGAAGTTCCTAATTTTTGTTTCCTTGAAATTTTTTCTGTAAGGAACAGAAAAATTAGCAGTATTATCATAAAGATGTTATACTAGTGAGCACAAATTTCAATTGAGAAATAATTTCTATTGTTATTAATTTGTTAAAATTATTTTTGCTGCTTTCTGTTAAAAGAAGTTTAGTTCAAATGGCAAACAAACAATTAGGGGAATATATATTTCTAGTCTTTTAGTTTGGATCTGACGACATTCCTATTTCACTGCTGGAGCTTCGTCAAAACCTCTACAAAGCTAATGAAACTTCAGACTTTGCATTCCCACTTGAATGCAAAAATAAAGCAGAAAAAAACCATTAGGACAACAAGCAAACAGTTTTAGGCGGTTAACACATTTAATGAAGAAATAAAATGCCCATGATTGTGCACTCTGTTACTGTTTCTGGGACAGCTATAAAATAAATCTCAATCTATTCTTTTACCATTTGAAACCAATATTCCCAGGTCCACTGGGTTTAGTGAACTGAGCATCCTGCTATGCATTAAGTTAAAGGAATAATTTCTTAGCTACCAGACTACTGCACCAGCCTAACCTGGTAATTCATTTTAGGTGTGACTAACCATAGAGTCTCCTTACATGAGCTGCTTTAATAATTTCAAAGATTGCTATACACATATTTAAGCTCTCCTGAGCTCTCCACAACAGAAAATCCTAATAGCCACCAAAAATGTAATATCCAAGCACAGAAAGGTCCTCTTGGTGAGATGTCTTTGCAACCACAGTTACGTGCAAGCTTTTTCAGCTATCTATGACCATGTTCCATGTTCCTCTAGCATCAGTAACAAGAGTTATGCCAAGCACCAATCTCTCGGCTTACTTTAGTAGAAAATGGAGACTGAAGCAGAGAGATGCCTTGTGATGAAAGCTGTCCGTGCCCTATTGCTCCATACTGCTGAAAGGCTGAAGGTGAGGCAGGAAGGGGGAGACCGTGTGAAGTTTTCACTTAGAAAGTCCTTTTAAAGTCGGCAGGTCTAAGGTGTTGAGCTACAGCTAGTGGTAACTTGCCACTGTACTGATGAGGAAACAGATCTGGGGCCTAATGCTCAGGAATTACTTTCATCTCTCTACCTCTTCCTAACTCCACACACTGATTGCTGGCATGATGCTGTATGGCTGGCACCCAACTGTGTGCACACAAAGATGCAGGAGGGGTGTGTTCAGCAGCTGATGTTTTATACAGAAAGGGTGTTGCTGACCTCCTCTAGTAGCAAAGTTAATTAAAAATGAGGACATAGGTTCTTTTTGCAGGCTGTATGGCCTAGGTGCAGCAACATCATTTTATTTAGGATTCAAGAAGACTGCAAATTCAGGATCCCCTAATTTTGGTTATGAGATCACTTCAACACAGGTGGATGCAACAGCAGTGGCTCCTGCCTGTGCTGTGCTGCATCTGTAGCATGATGGAAAGGGATGGTCACTTGCTCAAGCAACATACAGGTGCTGTGCCCGGGTAGCTCGCATGAAGTGCTTTTGCCACACTCCTCTAGGTGCAAAGTAACTGCAACAAACTGACAGTCTGATAAAAAGCTCGCTCACCCTAACCACGGGTATTGTTGCCAAAATCTATTTGGACTCTCCCTGCAAGCAGGGAAGCTCCTCTGCTTGCTTTTCTCCCACATCTGCATGTGATTCAACTTAATCTTTCAGCATGAACTATTAAAAGCTTCCTAATTCTGCTATGTGATGGACTTGTTATAAAGCTCTGAGAGACAGAGCAGGTATTGAAGCACTCAAATGCTGACAGCCCTGGCTGCATACTTTGAGCTGCAATAGCTGTGCTGGGCAGGGGGCATGCTCTCCATGAGTAGCTGGAGGACTCTTTCAAAAATCTGCCATCCCACCAGGACAATGGCATCCCCAGAACCGGTGAGCCTCTGACTGCAGCAAGGAAATCCTGACTGCAACGGGGGACCCCATCTCATACGGGAGCTGCTTGAATTTTAAGGGCAATACGAGCCTATTCAGAGGCCAAATATTTTGGCAGGGATCATAGTGTACGGACTCTGTCTTTGTGTCCTTGGACTGGATATTTGGAAAGGTTTTAAACGTCTTCCTCCCCTGTTCTGCCACCAGAGGGCACGGCTCCCTTCTCTGCCAGGAGACGCATCAGCCTGCAAAGGCAAGAGGATTGCCTGCTGGAGAAGTTTGATGTCCTTTTTCTCCCACCTCCCCTATACCTGCATTTCAGCCTCTTGGCTGGACCTGAAGCCCTGTCTAAGAAGAAAATACCTTGAGAAATTTAGCTGAGGCGGAAGGGAAGGCAGCCAGCTGTCACTTTGCATGGCTTGAGAAAGCACCTGACATGACTCGATCCTACATAGAGCACATTAAGAAGCAGCTCTGCCAGCACGCCCTGCCTCCTATTTCAGCTCTGCCTCCTTTGCACCAAACTCCAGATTTGTGCAGCACTCACAGCTCTGCCTCAGAGCCGGTGAGGGGTCAGGGAGAGACCGGGGCACGCGTAGGTGAGGCTTCCTGCAGCTCTTGACCTGTGGGAAGCAAGCTGAACCACATGCTCACTCCTCCTTCACAGCTACATGCAGGGCAGAGGGTAATAGGACAGTGACCCTTTTCTGCAATGACCATTCAATAAACAGCACATTCTATTTTATTTCTTCTCCAATAACCACTGTCAGCACAGTGTGACAACCAGCATATCCTCTCTTTCGATGTGACAATAGAAATCTTACCAGAGCAGACACAGATTTGAGCCATTTTCACCTTACTCCTTTTTTATTTTACCATATATATTATAGACTAAAATACAGGATGGTAGTGTTGCTTTTGGTAAGAGTAACGTGAGCTCAGGAACACTGAAAGTAAAACAAAGCAGAAATATTGAATGCATGGTAATTTGCACTAGGCTGAGGTTCAGTCCTACTCAATTTACAGTGAGGCTTTCTAACAGCCATTGGGACCAAAAAACTTTAGCTTGCAGCAAAGCTGCCAACCTTTTCTCTGAGAAAAGCATTTCCAAACCAGCATGGCCTTTTTGGTGCTGTATGAGGACTCAGGACTAATTTCCCAGAAGTATTTCTTGCTGATGAGTGTTCATTCAGGAATTTATGCAAATGTATTTTAGGTTGTGAGGTGCTGGCAAATTGCTTGCTGCTCCTGCTAAGACACATATGCCTGGTCTCCAACAGTGGTATCTTAAATTTTCTGGCTTGATGATTAGAATAACCAAACTTTGGGTTTAGGCATTAAAAGTCAGAAGAAACAAAAATTGAATTAGTTAATCTTTTTGGTTTAGTTTGATGAACAAACTTATCCTTAGTTAATAACTTATTAACTTATGAACTTATCCTTAGTTAATACTAGAACAAGATGCATACAGTTGTTCAGATGCAAATAAGTAGGGAGTTATAAATAACTGTAATTTTCCATCCATATGAACCAAAGTCTGTGCAAAACAAGCAAACATGACCTTACCAAAGCAGTCACATATTATTAAGGAAGAAATATAGTAAACATTAACTTTTTTGTTTTGAAGATACAATGGATATGAATAGAAACTTAGCAATTCAGTGGTAAAAGCAAAAATAAAAGACAGTCTAAGATATTGCTATGTGTAAGTGCCAGGTATCAGAGCCTGTTATGCTGGAAAAGGTTAGGAGGGAGTTTGAAAGCAGTCATATAGGACATACAGTTTTCTCAAGCAACCAAGATTATATTCCCATGCAAATACTACTAAAAATACCAGGCAATTGAAAGGATCATCTTTATATAAGCAGAAATATCTACAAATCAGCATTCCATCAGGCTCACCAGAAGGCACCAGCAGGTCTTTTATGGGTGTTTTAAACATCTGCTTTCACCCTCTCTCCCTGACAAGTTGTCTCTCTACATGCACCACATGCCTCTGAGGCTGTGGAGCAGCCAGGCTGTCAGCCCTGGGGATTCAGAAAGGGAAAGGCAATTATCATCAGTGAAGTAGAGCACAACGTAGGTGAGGAGTGCCTTATTCCCAGGAGACTGGTGGCGTTCCTCCCAAAGGACACACAAAATTTGGGCACTCAAACTGTGGGCTTCAAAAGCCCAATGCCAGGCCTCCAAGGAAATGGTGGGCAGGTACCCTCGGTGCTATACAGCCACTAGTACTCCTCCATGCTTGATCTCCAGCCTGGCAGCTGCAGTCCCACCACAAGAAGCAGTAGCAATGAGAACACATCATCATCATGGTAAAACCCCTGTGATCTGATCTGTGATTTCTTTCCATATCTCCTGACCAGCATAAAGCAAATAAAAAGGTTTGCTCTGTCCCTTTTTAAACTCATGTCCTCCAGTTGCCAAAGGGCTCTTAATCTTCTCAGCCAATGGCACAATATTGTGGTACTGAGGGACTCTGACTTGGCAGCACTGCGGCACCACTACATTAATCTTGGATGAAAATATGCTATAAATGCTTCTATATGTATTTACAAATAATAGGTAATGTGAGCAATCTGTATTGTCCCTAGGCCAAACTTCTTTATTAGGTACTCAGAAAAAGCTGGACTGACTCCTGACCTTGTGCACTAAAGACCTAGATAACTCAGATGTCAAATTCTCTTCCTACCCAGAATTTTAGCCTGTGAGAATCTGCTCTAGTGGTCCTTTTGCAGTGACCAGAGGGGAACCTTAACTGAGCTTCCCATGATAAATTTCTGCTTCAGCCCAGCATTCTTACGCTTTTGTAGCATGACATGTTGTGCATGAACCTCTTGAAGCAGCCCTAAGAATGAGTTTTGATCCCATCATAAGATGGCAAGGTGTTTTGACTTTTAATAGTCCACCAGGACTTGGGCTTGGTAATGTATTTTCTTCTCTTTCCAGCCTTCTCACACATTGAACCTTTATAACAGGTGTTGGCTACTGGACCAAGCAGAGGAAAATTGCTTTTTTCCGTCTGCCTTTGTGCTTTTGTGCAGGACTCACACAGCAGCTTGTCCTTTCTGGTGAGGAGTCCTTCTTTTCACTCCCAATAAGACATCTGAGAGCCCTCTGCCAGGGATCATTCTGGACAGATACCTGAAGCTCTGTCTCCGCTGGGCTTGAGATCTTATGTATTCAGTGTTGCTACACTGGGCTCTAAGTAAGGCTGGTGTGTTTTCATTTTTCCCCCTATGTTGTTTATTTTGGAAAAGTTAAAGAGCAACTGGAAGAGCTCTATTGCAACTCCAATATTATTTTCTGAACCAGATGCTTATTTTAACACTTTACATGGAAACAAGAAGTTCCTCTGGAAATGATGGCACTGCAGTTTCTTTAAAGTAATTAGTGTTTTTGGCAGCAGCTATTTTTGTCCACAGAATGCAGCTCAGGGTTAAGAATGAAGGTGTAGAAGAAGCATTACTGATCACAGCTCCAATTTAGTCAGTGCTTCTATTTTTTTAATAAAACTTTATTTTTTCCCTTTAGACATTTTTCTTTGGGCTGAACGCCAGCATACTGGTCAGAATTATTTCTGATTCTTACTACTTTACTGCTGCAGCCGAGATGTATCTTGAAAATGTGTATTACGTTTTGAATTAGATCAGAGATCCCTTCCTTTTGGAACCCTTCACTATTTTACTAGTTTGGGACTGTATTGCTCAAATCCTCTTCCCCGTTCATAGGGCATAACTGTTGGCTACCTAATGGAAAAGTATTCTAGATCTTAATAAAGAGCATCAGTTTTGCTACAAAATGTTTGATACCACCTAAAAGTGTCCAGAGCTTATTTTGACTCCCTTTTGGTCTTTGCAGAGCAATGTGAACCCTTGTAGAAAAGATTTTTTCTAGGAAACAGTTTTGCTGCATCACTGCTATTCACCTGCTTTCTGCTTCCTGCTTTCTGCAGAGCTTCACTGGTTTCATCTCAAGAAAAGCAGCTGAAGTTTCTCATTGACAGTAACAATAATCCTCTTGAAGCAGGACTCCAGCACACCTGCAGCACACCTGCAGCGCACCTACCAGGGCAGCAAGTGTACAGTCTCAGGAAGCTTTGATCACTAATGCAGAAAGGAGCAACCTAAAATTACTCTGTAAAGTGAAGCAGAAGCTTCACTTGTTAAGAAAATACATAGGATTTGCTGTTTACCATTGCATTTCTGCAGTTCTAAAGCTGAGCCAGCAATGTTGTTGGAAGCCAACATTTTCTGGGTATCTCATGCTAGCCTTTGCTACATCCACAGACACACAATGCAGCAGGAATTGATTTGAGAAAGCACAGAGGACTGGCAGCTTTTGCTGAAAGCAGTTTTCTTGTATTTTTATCATGATGATATATCTGGGTTTGGTTGAAAAAATTTATTCAAAATAACAAAATCTGAATTGTTTTCTTTCCCTTTATCCCTCTCACTTTTCCCTCTTATTTACTTCTTTGTTTCCCTTAGCAAGTGATATAAAGAGGAGAAAAGGAGGTGAAAAATAGACAAACAAAAATATTTTTTTAATGGAAGAGAGAGAGAGAGAGAGAGAGAGAGAGAGAGAGCGCTTCTGTTGCTGTCAAAAAAAATCCCAGAAATGTTGCATCAAAACAGAAAATGTATGAAAATGGTTGTTGGGGGAAATTTTGACAGACTATTTTTATTGGTATTTTTATCACCATCATCATTAACCCACTATGCTTTTAGTGCTACCTCTCACTGCTAGGAAAGACTGGTGACTTCTTCAGAAATCCTGGACTGGATCCAAGGATTTGAAGTCCTGAGACAGGGTCAGGCCATAAAAACAGGAGTGTGTCAAGCAATGTCACAAGGGCAGTTCCAGCTGTGGAGCTGGTGATTCACTTCTCCTGTCCTGAACTAAAGACCCCCATTTCCTCATCACGTGCTGGCCTTTCACTGCTACAGAGCACAAACAACAAGCAACTCTCAAAAAGGAAGTAAATCCTTTACCAGAAGAGATCACCTTGAAATACCTGTGCTCTGATCAATGCATGTTCTGTCCAAGGGACATCCAATCCTGACTTTTCCTCCAAGAATAAGGTATCAGGCAAGGACAAGCCAATGCTAACAACATTACCAGCCCTAAACTCCTAGGGACATCCCTCTTTATGCTGTGCCCAAAGGTCTCCCTAGGCCCATGAGCGAAGGGCAGTACCCTCTGTAGTAACTGCTTAAATTCAGTCCTGATCAAACCTGTGACTACCTAGACTTTAGGACCAAGAAATACTTTTGCACCTTTGCTTCTGAACAAGGTCAAAATAATGCAGTGAGTGACAGTTTCTTCCTCCAAGTAGTCCCAGGGAACAGACCTCCCAACACACTGTCACATCTCGCAGTTGTGTTCCTGGGCACAATGCACAGCACATCTAAAAACTCTGCATGACCAGTATGCTACATGATAGGCAAGTCAGAAGAATTTGTCCCAAATATAGTCAAAAATTGAGATAAAGCTGGTGCCAGATGCAATATAGGTCCACTCAGACAAGACAGAAATACTGGTATTTGGGAGAGGTTGTGCTGCGAGAAAATATGATAAAAGTCCATAAGCTGTCAACTGAAGTTGTCAACTTCCTGACAACTGTCAGAGGTGGGAGGGTACAGCCAGAAGTAACTCTGCTCTGAGACTGCTCTGCAGGTCTGAAAGACCTTTTCTATCATTGCCTGAAAAAAGGGCAGCATTGCTGTCACAAGCAGATTCACCCCTGTGATCCATCTGCAAAAGCTATGTCTCAGAACAAGGAAACCAAAGCTTCAAATTTCACTGATCATTAAAAATATGCAGGAGATTTTTAAGATTAGGGGCTCAGTTTTCCTGCTTTGTTCAAGCTCTTTCTACAGTGAAGTAAAACAAGGAAGGGTCAAGGAGTCGACACAGCCCCAGAAGGCAAAGCAAAGGGATGGGAAATGGGGTCTTGCTCTGTGCTGGGGAGAAGTTATACAACTGTAGAGAAAAAGCACTTTGACTTTGGTGGCTGTTGTGCAGCAAGTGATTTATCATATTTCAAACTTTTGTTTGGATTTGAGACAGATTTTAGCATATTAGCTTCTCCCGTGAGTATATCCCAGACATTCTCAATTTGTCGTGGAAAGGATTATCCTGCAAAGAATTAAGCAGGTCGAGGGGTGAGTCACCCTCTTTCCTTCAGTTGACAAGATGTATTCAGTCCTCAGGGAAATTATGGAGAAACGCAACCTTCCTATCAATGGGTCCAGCAGAATAGACACCTCAGCCAGCTGTGAAAGGCTGATACAGACATAGCAGCACCAGGCTTTGCAACTGCCCTTGGACTCATTTGGTTTGTGGCTATGTGCTGTGGGCAGCTCTGGTCACTGCAGTGACTGGTGGACCATATTGTGGACAAGAGGGAGCTGCCTCCCTGGAACTTACAGCAAGACCCACACAGCAACAGAAGGTGGGGATACCATGCCTGTGCCTGAGCCGTGACAAACTCTCCTGACAGTAGGTTGCAGGCAAAGAAAGGAAGGATTAACCACAAAAAACATTAGTACAGAGATGGATGGGCCCTTCTCCATAGCCTTCACCGTGACGCTGGTCTGTAAAACTAAAAGGTTGGTTGTAGAAACTGAGTTTGATCAGCCATCATGTGCTGAGGAGAACCAGCAAGCAGTACAATGGCTGCTTGTACTTCCTTTAGCTTCAGGCCACAGGAAGACTCTGAAATAATTGAAAGCAAAGGAGGAAGAACTTTGAATGCTCCTGCTCCCAATGTGCTGTGTACACATTTTTTGACATGTCTAGGAGAGAGCAGGGAGAAGACTGAGCAGCAAGTGAAGGAGTCAGAGGAAGTTGAAGTGGGTTCAGGGAGTAAAGAGCCCCTCAGCAGTGCTGAGTGTGGCAGAAGAGGACTGGGTAGGATTAGAACATTTGCAGGTGAGTAGGGAGGAAGCAGATGCACATAAGGAGATGGAGTGAGGGGCAGTAGGAGAGCAGGAAAAACACTGTGTCTGAAGAGCCCGGCAAGGATCACACTAGAGGTAGAAATCTTTCTTTTAAGGATTGCAAATCACAATTACACTGACTGGATGAGGACAACATGGCACTGTAAATAGAAGTGGTTTACACAAAAAGCAAACCCCTCTGCTAAGAGGTTATCTAGAGAAGGAAACATTAATTTAGGAGGCAATTTTTAACCTTGGCAGCTGCCTTACCCAGTCTCCCCATCGCGGCCGATGAAACCTGATGGATACAGAGTTCTGCAATGCTAAGGCATATTTCTTGTTTTGTCAATGTTCCTGATTTATACAATGATAACAAGAGCCCAGGGACAGCACTGCTCTGCCTACCTCAATAGGTCAGAAGTTTAAAGTTTTAGTATTGCCATCATTTTTTTTTTAAACATTGAAATACCCAGTCTGGACTCAGTGTATCTTTCTTGCTAGCTGGCATTCTGCAGCAACAGCCTCATTTGTATTCTGTCTTTTACTTGAGCAAAGAAAAAGCCACTCTGCATTGCCACAACTAAGTACCTCCCCACTGCAATACAGAGATTGCCAAACAGTCATACTAAATTCAACATGTTCCTACTAACATATTTTATTCATACTGATGGTCTGCTTCACAGTGTGTTCCCAAAGACTTGATTTAAAATTTAAGCTCCAGACTTCTAACAAAATATATAAAGCAAAACAAAGTGAGTATCTTTTTCTAAGTAGCTGCACAACAGAGCTGCCTCTCCTTGAAGGCTGATCTATCACAGATTTCAGGCTGGGGTTTTTTTGCCCACCCAGGGTTGAGTGTCTTCCTGTACAAAGGAGAAATCTGTGACTTCTAAAAGAGTCATTGTCTATAAAGTCCTGCTTCTTTTTTCAGTTAAAAATAAATTTCAAGCTGTGGAGAAGTTTTGGGCTGTATGATCCCACAAAGTGAGGCTTCCTCCAAGATTGTGTTCTTTAGTGGACCCCACCTTGACAGGCAAAGTACCTAACACCAAACCAACCCCTGGGGCACTGTTTTTCTGTCTTGAGAAGCAGGAGTGGCCATATCTGTTGGAGATTGAAGTTTCCCTAGCCCCTCCTGGTTGAATCTTTGCACAACAGGCTTTTCCTCACATTGATTCTGTTTATGAAACCAAATCCAGCTAAACCCATCAGGCAACTTCAAGCAAGGCACTGCAGGGAACCTGAAAGCTTTGTGGGCCAGAGGCATTTTTCATAGGGCTTCTCCTTTGCTGTCAGCAAGTTCAGCATTCACCCGTGGGTCTGGGAAGAACTTACAAGAGCATTCTCCAGGTACAACAAAGGCTGTGAAACATTTTGCTCCGCGCTACACAAGCCAAGGCATTCTGCCACACACTGGATACTCAGGGAGCTGGAAAGTATCTGGGCTACACTAGACTCTTTCCACAACCAGTGGAGAAAAAATCAATCTCCAAGGGATGGTTCACAGTCTTTCAGATATGTTTTAGGACTGGAGGACTCACCATCTGAAACTCCCTCCATCATGTCAGAGAAGAAAGCAGAGTTCACAGCAGGCACTGCTACTTTTCCAATACTCAAACTGAATGAGGCAGATCTATCCTTTCCTTTGTGGGCAAAGCAAAACACCTGGGGAGAAAAGGGGAAAAAAGAAACATCAGCTGCTGATGATGATCTGTATTGGGAGCAGCAGGCCAGAAAAGACATCTCCCCATATGCTGTGAGAGCCATTTCCTGCAACACTTGAGATTCCTCTAACTGATTCTTGTTAGCAACTGTTTTGTGAATTTTTACTGGTCAGTATGAGTCCACCCTTGGCACCACATACAATCCCTATGGCCATGAGGTTGAGCACTGCTCCATGAGTGACAATGCAGTCCAGGAATGGCAAGAATGGGCTGAGCTGGGAGCCAGACATGGTGATGAGGGCAGGTCCAGTGGCCATAACCAGCCGCAGTCCAGTGATGTCCAGGCATGGCCAAAGTAACAAGGAAGGCCTAAGGTCAAGCTGGGAACTTGAGCCAAGCCTAGATACAACACACATTTCATACAGTTCAGGCCAGCTCTAAGGCCAAGGATCTGAGCTTCAATGCTGCTCCTGGGCCAGTGGGAGGGCCAGGGTTGTTGGAGCAATGACAGCTTGCTGGAGTTCTCCAGTTCCTGACAGCCATCGTGAGGGGAAGTCTAGGAATAGTGTTAGCCCTTTCTAACGTTTAACCAGGAACAGGACTTACCCTCAGACATGCAGCTTTCTAATTGCCACCCTACTTCACGTTAAGACCTCTTCCTCCCCCACTCTTCAATGTTATGTAACTATTAATAGTTTATTGTGCAAGGAGCTGGAAGCCGAGAAAGAGCCAAGAATATTAAACTACAAAATGCTACAATCGATGACCTGCAAAGGAGTGGAGAAGAGATGCTTGCTGCCAGCTTATCCTTCTCCCACCAGGGCAGCCCAGGCAGCACCAGCTCCCTGGCTGAGGCAGCTCAGCCACAGCTATAATTCAGTGTGAGTCAAAAATTTTATTTTGATAGGAAAAGCTGAAACAGCAGAGGGCTTCTTGCCACCATTTCTGGACAAGCCAAGGAGAGGCAGAAATGGTTTGTTTAATGCCATGTCTCATTATTCCTGGCACTTCATGACTCATTAAGTGTCCTAGTTTTGTAACTAACTCCTGCTGAGCTCAACATTTGATACACATTTATGGGTGGCCTGTTGGCTGTACTAATGATTCATAATTCCCCTAACCATGTTAACTCCTTCCTTTGCATGCCAGGCTTCCTTTAAACAACTGTAAGATCAAGATACTGGGGATGTCAGTTTTTAACACAGAATGAATGACATGTATCTGGACAATTTATTAACATAGCTATATGCTGCAGTTAGATACACTCATTCTGAGCTCAAATAACCTATGCTGGATCCTAATTCTTACACTGCTTCTCTTCTGTATCCATTTGGCTTTTACCATGGATATATCCATGCAGATAGATGTCTGATACTGATCCCCCTTCAGAAGAAGGTCAGAAGCACACTCAACAGTATTTATTCATTTGTACAGAATGGGAACAGGAGCCAAACGACCCTTCTTGCCCATTACATGGGGGAATTAGAAGTAAGGGGCCTCTGTTCAGGAACCTTCTTGTGATATGAGTGATTTTGTCAGCTTCTCCCGTTTTCCAGCTTGCTTTCTTTGGAAAAGGTCAGTGAGAATTCACAACAGAGCCCAACAACATGTTGACCCAGCCTGACAACTCATTCAAACAGGGCAACTGCAAGCACTCAGCACAAATTTGACAGGCACCAGTATTTTTGGAGTTGACAGCACATTTAACCTGTCTCTTCTGAAAGCATCATGCATGATCACCTTGGAGGTAAATAGACAGGTCTGTGATTTAGGTTAATTTTTCTCTCATTCACTTGAAGCAGAGAGTCACTTAGTCTGGTCATGCTGAAAAGATGTGACTTTGTGTATATAGTCAAAAAAAGTTCAGTCTCTGTGTATTTTGGGGCATGACTGAAAAGCCACCAGCAAAATCACACAGTTCTAAACTGAAGGTGAGTATCTTGGATTACTTTAAACTCAAGGTGGAAGTTATTTGCAGCTTCAATCAAAGAGCATCTTAGAAGTGTGTCTGATTTCAGGCTAATTTGTATGAGAATGGTCTCAGAAATTCAGCAGGGTTCAGACAGCATTCAAGCTGGTTTTGTACTGGGTTTGGTTGGGATGGAGTTAACCTTCTCCACAGAAACCTGTATGGTCTGTGCCTTTCATCTGTGGTTAAAATAGCACTGGTAGCACACCAGGTTTGGGTAATGCTGAGCAGAGCTTGCACAGTGTCAGCACTTTCTCTCCAGCACCCCATCAACAACTTTAAAGGTCTGTAGGCTGAAGATGGGCAAAAGATTGGGAGGGGGAATAACTGGGACAGCTGACCCACATAACCAAAGGGATATCCCATGTCATATGATGTCCTGCTTAAAAATAAAAGCTGAAGGAAAGGAGGATGATGGGAGGATATTTGTAGTGATATCATGTCTCTTCCCAAGCAACTGCTATGCCTATTGAGGCCCTGCTTCCCAAAAAGCAGCAGAACATCTGTTAGCTGGGTTGTAGTGAATGAATTACTCTTTTTACTTTGCTTCCATGTGCAGCTTTTGCTTTTCTTAATAATTGCACTTATCTCAATCCGCGAGATTTTCCATGTCATTTTCTCCCCCAGCCCTTTCAAGGAGAGGAGTGAGAAAGCAGCTGGGTGGGTGTCTGGCAGCCAGTCAAGATCAGCCCTCCACAGGGTTCTGGACAAAGATTAATTTTCTTGACTGGTTCTTTCCATTTTGGTTTACTGCTGATGGGAACAAAAAGAGATGATGTAAACTTCAAAAGCATTTTAGTAGGAGAACTGTCAATTTCATAAAATAGTGCCAACCTTGAACATTCAATAAACATCAGTCCCGATGAAAAAGAAGAAAAATCACTTGGGGTCTTACCTGTTAAGCCCATGAGGATGTGGTTTTATGACCTGCATATTCTAGTTCAAGCCTGTGCTGCCCTACTGAGAATGGCCCTGCTCTCACTAGAACCTGTTCCATATTCCTGCTACTTGCCTTAGGTCAACAATAGCAGTCAGGAGGAGAGTCAAACGAGCTTCAAGACCTGGCTGAAAAAACAGGGACAAGAAGGGTCTTGTTCATTTTTACAAAATCTTTTGTTTCAAAGGTGGTTTGCAGTAGCAGCAAGGCTGTGTTCAGTGTCTGCCATAGGTGGTCCAGGAGGAGCAGATGACGCAGGAGATCTGCACAGGAGTGCAGTTTGTCACCGCAGCATTTCTCACTGTATGCAGCAGTTCCTGTCAGCAGGAGAAAAAACAATCACTGATTTCAGTCAAGTGCTTTGACTGCAGTGTTGCTGTCTTTGTCCTGCATTGTTTTATGCAAGGTTTAGACACTATTGGTGACTCGGGCTTTTGCTGAAGGATGTGTTTTAAAGTTAGAGATGTGGCTGTTACAAAACGAAAAAAGTGCACAAACAAAACGAAAAAAGTGCACAAATTCACCCCTGGAGAAGTGAAAACAACAAATTGCAATGCACAGGCTTCAGTGTTAGAGAATATGTTTCTCTGGAAGGGATTTAGTTATTTTCTTAGCCCTGGAACAAGTGACATCTCTCAGAAAAGACTCCCTGTGAGGATTTTGATCCTTTGGGAAGGAGGATGAGTTAGCGATTAGAGACGAAATGCAAAGGTGTTTTCAGCACAGCAGCTGGCTGCTCAATTTTCTAATACAGTACATTACATTGTTAATGGAAATGTTGCTTTGTACCTTCTGTTTTTCTCCCAGCAGAATTAATTTCAGCACTGTTTGCATGCCAAGCATGCACACTCACTGCTATGAGCTTTGGGGAGAGGAAAAAGGCACAGCTTGGACCTGCACTGATAAGATCACAAGGATTCTGCAACAGGGCTGGGAGTGAACCCGCTGCCTTTGCCAAGTGACTTCACCACAAGACCATCTTTTCTCCTGCCCACAGGAACTGTCGCACACCACTGCAGCCAGACCTCAGGGGTCAGCAAATTGGGGGAAAAGCATCTGGTTGTTTGGAAGACCTTTGGGGGATCTGCAGGAACAGAAGTCTTCTGTTCCACTCTGTGATGCAACAAAGAAGAGAAAAACACCCAACATTTCCTACAGAGCAGCTAACCCTTCCCAGTTTGCTAATCCAACCTGCACTCCTGCTCCTTCCAGGAATGTTTCAAGACTGCATGTGTCATTTATTAAGAAATAAGAGAAGGCAGGGAGGAACAGCTTTTAGAGAAGCAAGCCATGCAGGAGCTGGGAAACATGGGTCTTTGGGAAGACTCAGAGATGAAAGTACCACAGGAACGCCACAGGGCAGTGCTGCTGGTATAGGTACCGTGCTGCTAAAGTAGCTCTCTATATGCCAGTTACGGAGAGCAACAAATCATGGAGCTGGAGACAGAGAGCTCACTAAATCCAATGGTCACAAAATGGGGAAGTAAAGGGAGTAAATTTTTCTGTGCAATAGGAGCCACTGACCCAAACTGAAAGCCCTGGGAAAAAAAGCAACAGGGCACATAAGTATTTCCTTGGGAGCTGACTGCGAATGAAGCAGCTTGGTTTTCACTTGAATTTGCAGACACATGTTTGTGAAGAAAATGAAGATGAAAAAGCTGGAGAGATTTCTGCAGGACTATAGGCTTGTACTCAAGAGAGGGAAAAGTACCTCCTGCTGTGTGTTGTGGTGGGGGTGCTCAAGGTACACAAACTGCAGAAACATCCAACTTGTATTTCATCCTGCTGGAAGCAAGTCACAACTCCTAATTAGCTGTCCAGACTAAAAGGAGATCATTTATTTTCCAAGTGCTTAGGAAAAAGAAGAGTGAAATTGTAAGATGTGAAGAAGAGCTTTTGCTCTATAATTGCAGTGCCAAAGCGCAGTATCTTAAATAAAGTCAGCAGTATTATTTTGTGTATGCTTAGGAGGAAACTGTAATCCCTCATCCAACATTACATGAGTCTGCAGTTACCACAGTGTAAATCAGGCCATAACTATATATGCCTAGCCATTAACTTATTGGGTCCCAGTCAGCATAACTATCATTGTTTTGTATATTGGAAGAAGAAACACAACAATAAACTTCCTTACTGGCTACTTTGTTTCCAGAAAGACAACTTGCATGTATTTCTTTACATCACTGGAGAACAAAGTTCATAATACTTACAAGATAGAAACTTCCTAAAGTCAAAGCCTTAGGATCATTTAAGGTTGCAAAATACCTCTAAGATCATTGGGTCCAATCATTAACTCAGCACTGCCAAGTCCACGACTAAACAGTGTCCCCAAGTGCCATGTCTTTTGAATATCTCCAGAGAAGGTGACTGCACCACTTCCCTGAGCAGCCTGTTCCAGTGCTGGACCATCCTTTAGGTGAAAATATTTTTCCTAATATTTAATCTAAATTTCTGCAGGCACAACTTGAGGCCATTTTCTCTTGTCCAACCAGTTGTTGTATGGGAGCAGAGACTGACTCCACACCTCGCTGCAACCTCCTTTCAAGAAGTTGTAGAGAGCAATAAGGTCCCCCCGAGCCTCCTTTTCTCTAAGTTAAATAACCACAGCTGCTCCTCATAGGACTTGTGCTCCAGACCCTTGCCCAGCTCCACTGCTCTTCTCTGGACTCACTCCAGCACCTCAATGTCCTTCTTTTAAAGAGGGGCCCAGAACTGCACACAGCAATCAAGATGTGGCCTCCCCAGTGCCAAGTACAGGGGGAAAATCACTTCTCTAGTCCTGCTGGCCAAAATATTGCTGATACAAGCCAGGATGCCATTGGCCTTCTTGACCACACTGGGCACATGCTGGCCAAAAGTAGTGCAAGGTCAAACTCCTGCTTTCTTTGCCCGGTGTTCACCAAGCAGAGGGTGGTTCCTGAACCTGCCAATAATGTCTGTCAGGGTGGTGAGTCACCTCATGAGAATCCTGGGGGTTACCTGCAGCTTGCCTAGCCAGCCCAGCCTTGGTTAAAGAATCAAAGGGACAATTTAAAGCTGAAAGTCAATAATGGTGGGATTTTGCAAATACCAATCTGCCTGCAACACATCCCTTGTGTAATATGAAATAGTGTTCAGACATAGGAATTTTTTGTTCAATTCAAAAGGGAATGAATGTTCAAATTAGCCATAACAAAGCTCTCTGTAGCACTGACATTGTAAATGAATTGAGGTATACAGCTTCCTTGTGAGGGGAGGTAGAGGGACAGGCACTGAACTCTTCTCTCTGCTGAACAGTGACAGGACCAGAGGAAATTGCCTAAACTTGAGTCAGGGAAGGTTTAGGCTGGATATTAGGAAAAGGTTCTTTATGCAGAGGGTAGTTGGGCACTGGAAGAGGCTCCCCAGGGAAGTAGTCACAGCACCAAGCCTGACAGAGTTCAAGAAGCATTTGGATAATACTCTCGGGCACATGGTGTGACTCTTGGAGATGGTCTTGTGCAGGGCTAAGTTGGACTCAGTCATCCTTGTGGGTCCCTTCCAACTGAGAATATTCTGTGACTCCGTGATCCTGTAGCTGTAAGAGACTCTTACTTTCAGCAGTTTGACATACAGTAACTATACCTTCTAAAACGTAGGAGTGCTGTTCAAAAGGGCTGTGAACACGCCCACAGCAATGGCACCCCCTTGATCCAGCAGACTTGAACAGGACAATGCTCCTGGTCCGTGGCTCATCCTGGGGGCCATTTAATTGCAGGGGACGGGGCACAGGAAAAATTAACCCGCTGGGACTATTGTCATCACAGGAACAAAACCTTCATCTGACATGCCCTGAGCCAGCCTGAGCTATAGCAGGTGAGGCCTGGTAAGGCCTAGACCGGCTCCAGAAGCGGGTGCATGGGAATCTCATGAGGTTTAACATGACCAAGTGCAAGGTGCTGCACCTGGGTCGGGGCAACCCCCCGGTATCAACAAAGCGGGGGGGATGAACACATCGAGAGCAGCCGTGCCAAGAAGGACTTGGAGGAGCTAGTGGATGAGAGGCTGGGCATGGCTCGGCAATGTGCACTCACAGCCCAGCAAGCCAAATGTGTCCTGGGCTGGATCCAAAACAGCGTGGCCAGCAGGGTGAGGGAGGGGATTCTGCCCTTCTGCTCCACTCTGGTGAGACCCACCTGGAACACTGCATCCAGCTCTGGGGTCCCCAGCCTGTTGGAGTGAGTCCACAGGAGGCCACCGAGATGATCACAGGGAAAGAGCACCTGTCCTACAAGAAAAGGCTGAGAGAATTGGATTTGTTTAGCCTGGAAAAGAGACAGCTTCAGGGTGATCTAATTGTGGCCTGAAGCGAACTTACAGGAAAGCTGGGGCAAGACTATTTACAAGAGCATGTAGTGACAGGATGAGGGGCAATGGGTTTAAATCGAAAGAGTAGATTTAGGTTAGACACTAGGAAAAAAATCCTTTACACTTGAGTGTGGTGAGGCACTGGAACAGATTGCCCAGAGAAGCTGTGGATACCCCATCCCTTGGAGGTGTTCAAGGCCAGGCTGGATGGCTCTGAGAAACCTGGTCTACTGGAAGGTGTCCCTGCCCATGGCAGCGGGGTTGGGACTGAATGAGCTGTAAGTTCCCTTCCATCCAAAACCATTCCATGACTCCGATTCTGAGGGGAGGTCTGTGCTCCCGCCCGGGCGCGCGCGGGCCGGCAGGGGGCGCGGCGGGGGCGGG